>CAUYWD010000382.1:0-22298 GCA_963576735.1 Bedellia somnulentella | reverse complement strand
CCACGACGCGCGCCACCAGCGCCTCGCCCGCCGCCCACACCGCGCGCGCGCCGCCGCCCATCACGCTGTAGTACTCGTCGGCTGAGCGGGTGGACAGGATGCGGCTGAAATGTTGTGGATTTCTTGGTTGCACATCATTTTTGGGGAGCAACTATTATATATTAAAGCTATTTAGAATATCTATCTTCACACATGAAAACTATTCTACAGATATGGAAAGGTTCTGAAATCTTCAAGCTACAAGTAGTACTCGTCTGCTGAGCGCGCGGAGAGCTTGCGCTGAAATGTTGTGGATTTCTTGGTTACACTTTTTTTTTGGTGCAACTATTATAGGTTACATGCTGTATATCCGAAATTTTTAAACCCGAATATTATTTTACCGCAAACTAATCCACTTGTTTTTAATTCGGTATGCAAAGTTTTTTTTTAATATTTATTAAATATTTTTATTCGATAGCAGACACGAAAATAAAAGACTAATTTGAATATTATTCATTTAAAATAAGTTATTGCAAAGTTATGATTTTTTAAAGATTTTTTAACTTTTGTACTTAATGACGTCATCGATAGAAAATATCACGTAGCGACATGCAAATAAAGCGAAATGTTTAGTAAAAATGTTGCTGATTGCAAAACATTTCACGAATTTGTGATCTCAAATGAAATTATTACGATATTATACTAAACAGACCTATGATTACTAATAAATAAAGAATAAATAAAGGAAAGAAAAATTTCGACACAGGCGGGAATCGAACCCGCGACGTGACTATGTGATAGTTAGGCGTTTTCAACATTTGCATTCTATCTGAAAAGGTAGACAAATGGCCTTCCGAATTAGTTGAAATTCGGAGGTAGGAAACGCAAACACTACTTAAACGTGTAAAAGAAATAAAGGATAGAAGAATTTCGCACTGGCAGCCAATTGACACGGTGGCTCAGTTGGCAGAGCGTCGGGGCGTATACCCGAGGTCGCGGGTTCGATTCCCGCCTGTGTCGAAATTTTTCTTTCCTTTATTTATTCTTTATTTATTAGTAATAATCCCCACATGAGGTTTTCATGAACAAAAAGATTTAAATTAGGCCTATGATTTTGGATATTTTATTAATAAACTGCAAAAACGAATGTCTTTGAAATAACGCTGAAGGTCAAATACTGTTACAGTTTTTTGTTAAAATAAACGGTCATCTTAGCTTTATTCGATTTAATTTATTTTTATTCGATTTGAGAAAATATGTTTTAACAACATAATATCTCGAAATGGTTTCGTAATCAACATAACTTTTCTAAAACTTTGCATACCGAATCGCCATCATATTGTTTCACCGAAATTTCAAATACCATATTCTTACATTCCAGATTATCGATTCACTTTTTTTTTACTATCATTATGATTAACCACTAGAACGATTCTATTCCCACAGAATCAAAAACCAGATATACCTTAATTCCGCAATATTGCTTTTCCGAATAATCACTATTCCAAAAAATCATTTTCCATACATTTGAAATACAGGTGTATTGAATGATACCTACTGCTATGAATAATTTTGCAGGCATATTTTATGTAAGTAGTATACCCCGCCCCCCGTCCCCTATACAGGGTGGCGCATTCAAATCGGTCAGTATGGGAAAGTCTGAAACTATAAGACATACGAAGATTTGTTCTTAGGAACCATGTCACCGATTTTAATAAAAAGAAAAACTGCATTCATACATTTAAAAAAAAACTGTACCCAGCTCGGGAATCGAACCAGGTTGTTTTGAAAAAATAAACTTACACTTTTTCTATTTGGATATCGATTGTGTAGGTCTTAAGCTGTAAATGTCTCCGTAAAACATGATGTCTAAAATTAATAAAATGCATTGTTTTGACATACTTTAACTTCTCAAAGTAGGTGTACGAAGTGACCACCGTTACAATTTTCAACAAGTTCAGGCATGTAAAATTTTTTCTATGACTGTTCGTACCTCTCAACTTATTATTAATAAGTTATTACATACATGCACCGTATCATGTGGTTTGCATTCCATTGAACATTTAAGGAAGTTTTGTTATCTACAGTAATTAAACACTAACAATCAATTGAAAAGCACACTTAAAGTAAGTATGTAGATATTGTAGATACACAGTCGCCCGATTTAAAGCTTCTAGACTATTTTTATGGGGTTACGTTAAGGATGAAGTTTACAAAACAATCTATGACACCGTTGAAGACCTAAAAGCAGCCATTGAGTCAATTTTAACACAAATTCACCACATGAAGATACAAAATGCAATAGTAAGATCGTTACCTAAACGTGTTGAAAATTGTGTTGAAAAAAATGGTGTTCACTTCGAACACCTACTTTGAGAAATTAAAGTATGTCAAAACAATGCATTTTATTCATTTTAGACATCATGTTTTATGGAGACATTTACAGCTTAAGACCTACACAATCGATATCCAAATAGAAAAAGTGTAAGTTTATTTTTTCAAAACAACCTGGTTCGATTCCCGAGCTGGGTACAGTTTTTTTTTAAATGTATGAATGCAGTTTTTCTTTTTATTAAAATCGGTGACATGGTTCCTAAGAACAAATCTTCGTATGTCTTATAGTTTCAGACTTTCCCATACTGACCGATTTGAATGCGCCACCCTGTATATATATTTACAACTAAGCGGTCTTTTGCTTTTCAAGTGATGGTTGAACTATGCGGATAGCACTCTTTAACCGATCATACACACATACATACATATACCCCTGGCCATAAATCCCAAAAAGAAGTAATTGGCTAATGGAGCTGGAAACTCCTCAGCCACATTTGGAAGTTGATATGGGACAAAATGGTAGAAATAAACTATCGTTGGTGATGGGTTTCCAACCGCATCGCCCAAAAACCCCTTAAAAATGCCACATATCCTTAGTTGCCTCTTACGGCACCCGTGGGTAGAAAGGGGTAGTGACATTCTAAGCTGGCAATACACGGCAACCTAAAACCGACCATTATTCAAATTACAACCGGGCCCATTATTATTATTATATAATGGTAACAAGTAAACGTTTATCCGCAAAATTAGTCTAAATTAGCTTATCAATTACACGATAACTTGCTAGCGTTTTTTGCACTATCGTATGATAACCGCTTCAATCTATTATTATAATGGTTTCAGCTAATTGACTTCCAATGCTGGTAAGTCCCCAGTATGATTTTCACTTCGGCTTCGCACGACTTTCACCAAGTCTAGGTTCTTGTACGTGGTCGCCTCTGCAGAGCATTGAAGCTCCGACGACCATCAGTTCTATGTGCAATGTGTACTATGCTGTTATCTTGTACAGGGTGTAAATAAACAAGGTTAACAACCCAAAAGTTGGTTTTTAGGGAGATTATTCTAAACGACTTTCACTTTGGCACCAAATTTATAAGAACAACATACATACATATACTCACGGCTATATTTCCTTTGAAGGGGTAACCAGAGCTAAGGAATTATAAATTCCTCACTTTTTGAAGTTGAGTGGGGAAAAGATGGTAAAAATAAATGTTTTTGGTGATGGGTGCAAAAAGCCCCAATACCCTTAGTCGCCTCTTACGACACCCGTGGGTAGAAAGGGGTAGCGATATTCTAAGCCGGCACTACATGGCATTATTAGAACAACTATATTTTTTTCCCTCAGTACATTTTGTGCCGAGAGCTCAGCCGATTTGTACGGAAGAGAGCTAAACAAAGTTACTCTTATCATGTTGGTCCCAAGTAAGAGTGGTTTAGATTAGAATGATATTCCTAACAACCCCTTTATACATAGATGTATTAGTACATCTGTGCCTTTATACAGGGTGGCGCATTCAAATCGGTCAGTATGGGAAAGTCTGAAACTATAAGACATACGAAGATTTGTTCTTAGGAACCATGTCACCGATTTTGATAAAAGGAAAAACTGCATGCATACATTTGAAAAAAAAGCTATACCCAGCTCGGGAATCGAACCTGGTTGTTTTGAAAAAATTAACTTACACTTTTTCTATTTTGATATCGATTCTGCAGGTCTTCAGCTGTAAATGTCTCCATAAAACATGATGTCTAAAATGAATAAAATGCATTGTTTTCACATACTTTAATTTCTCAAAGTAGGTGTTCGAAGTGACCACCGTTACAATAATCAAGAAGTTCAGGCATGTAAAATTGTCTCTATGACTGTTTGTACCTCTCAACTTATTAATAATAAGTTATTACATACATGCACCGTATCATGTGATTTGCATTAAGTTGAGTTGAGTAAATTTTAACGCAAATTCACCACATGAAGATACAAAATGCAATAGCAAGATCGTTACCTAAACGTGTTGAAAATTGTATTAAAAAAAATGGTGGTCACTTCGAACACCTACTTTAAGAAATTAAAGTATGTCAAAACAATGCATTTTATTCATTTTAGACATCATGTTTTATGGAGACATTTACAGCTTAAGACCTACACAATCGATATCAAAATAGAAAAAGTGTAAGTTTATTTTTTCAAAACAACCGGGTTCGATTCCCGAGCTGGGTACAGTTTTTTTTCAAATGTATGAATGCAGTTTTTCTTTTTATCAAAATCGGTGACATGGTTCCTAAGAACAAATCTTCGTATGTCTTATAGTTTCAGACTTTCCCATACTGACCGATTTGAATGCGCCACCCTGTATATAGCAAGCATGCAAGCAAGCTGCAAGCAAGCAAGTATGCATATAGGCATGCATCAGGCATTTGGGTTATACATAATCATTGGGTTATGCATTATACATAATCTAACCTAACCTAACTAAATGTGACCTAACTTTTCTTTGTCTGCAGGGGGCTTTCGCCCCCCGACCCCCCCAAGCAGGGGGGCTCTGCCCCATGCACCCCCCGACATGCAACCAAGCATGCAAACAAGCAAGCAAGTATACATACAAACAGGCATGCATCCGCGTTTTATTTATACAATTTTTCTAACATAAATAATATCTAGTTAAAGAGATTTACGATTTGTAAGACTATAGATAAAGTTACTTCGGTCTTTTAAACCTTTGGAATAATGAGATTATAGTAAAAGATATAGTTGGTAAAAGCAAAAAATTCATTTTAATAACCTGGTTTTAGTTTTACTGGGAAGTGATACTTCTAGAAAATGTATTTATGTACTAATGAAGTTGTGGAAAATAAAGCATCTGTGATACGTAAATTCTGTGAACCGCTTTCTGAATGTTGAAATTCGGATTTAAAATATTCGAATATTCGAAATGTTACCACTATTGCTGAAGCTGTTACAGTTGCTAACTTGAAGCTGTTTAGAAAATCTTTACATGTAAGTACTATACTAAGAAAGGTCTTAAAATCTACAAATAGTGGTTTGCCAGAATAATAGTCATATATATATATATATATATATATATATATATATATATATATATATATAACAATAAAACAATTAAAATATGCATCTCCTTTGATCGGTAACATTTCGAATATTCGAATATTTTAAATCCGAATTTTAACAATTAGAAAACGGTTCACAGAATTTACTTAACACAGATGCTTTATTTTCCACAACTTCATTAGTACATAAATACATTTTCTAGAAGTATCATTTCCAAGAAAAACTAAAACCAGATTATTAAAATGATTTTTTTTCTTTTACCAACTATATCTTTCACTATAATCTCATTATTCCAAAGGTTTGAAAGACCGAAGTTACTTTATCTATAGTCTTACAAATCGTAAATCTCTTTAACTAGATATTATTTATGTAAGATTTTTTTTAAATAAAACGCGGATGCAAGCTTGCTTGTATGCATACTTGCTTGATTGTTTGCATGTTTTCTTGCTTGGTTGCATGTATGGGGGGTGCATGGGGGCGGAGCCCCCGGCTTGGGGGGCTCGGGGGGCGAAAGCCCCCTGCAGGCAAAGAAAAGTTAGGTCACATTTGTTAGGTTAGGTTAGGTTAGATTATATATAAAACGAGCGAGCGAAGTGCAGCGGAGCGAGTCCCTTCAATGCCTGATGCATGTCTATATGCATGCATGCTTTCATGCTTGCATGCATGCCTGATTGTTTGCATGCATACTAGCATGTTTGCAGCTTGCTTGCATGCTTGCTGCATGTAGGGAAAGGGGGGCGGGGTATACTACCTACATTAAATATGCCTGCAAAATTATTCATAGCAGTAGGCAATTAAAAAAAAGTTGATTAGTTTTCGGTACAATCATATTCTGGTTTAAAAGTTTCGGAAATACAGTAGTAACCTCTTTGATTATATAGGAAAGGTTTTGAGATAGTTGAGTTGGTGAAAAGAGAATGGAGTTCCCCCAATGGATTTGAGTTAGGATCGGGTCGTAACTAAACCAACTTATTTCGTAATTGTATCTTCCTGGCACTCTTGACCAGACACAATACGCCAGTATTTCTACTTACTCTTGCAACAAATCCCAGATGGCTAGCGCAGTTAGAAGCAGCACTTCGTTTCCGTCGAGCAGTATGAGGTCCCATATACGGAGCAGAGACTCGCGTGGCAGCCACGTCGCGTACAGTGTCAGGAACCATTGCATTGTGAACACGTCTGGCAGCGGAGGCTCTACACCGCCGCCTGAAATATTAATTATTTTGATTAATACCTCTTAATGCTTTGAGAAACTGCAAATTTTATAGTAAACTAATTGCAATATAAAAAATAAAGAAGTAACTAATGATGGAAGAAAATATGGAGAAAGTTTAAGAAGTGATGAAAAATGCTTATTATTTTTGTTTTTTTTACTTCTAGTAAAACTTAGGATTAAATATAGTTTTTCGCATTTTCCAGCTGGATCAACCAGGGCAGTAGAATGAGTAAAATAAATTACAAGTGACGAAGTAGTGTGGGCAGTTCCGGCGAAAGTTGTACATTGACGTTTTCAAGATGTCCTGAAGTTTATTATTATTTTGTAAATCCGATGTACAAATATCATTTAATACACCTATTAAAATATATTGCCTAATTACTAGCCCACCAGGCAAAATAATAAAAAAATATGATTTTATTATAAAAACTATTTATATTTCACTTTCAAAAGGGGCCAAATTTCGTTTCCATACTGTCCCTAATATTTTTTTTCGTATTTAGCATGTTGTAGCTCAGTATTTATGGTCAACGACCTATAATTTGGGGATTTATTTTTAATAATTCAGATATGCGCTATCTTAAAATTAATAAATATGCATAGATAGTAGATTGTTTCTATTTTTAATTAATTTAAATAGTTTGTCCGAGCTTTTGCGCTCATCCTGACATGTTAAGGCTGTTACGGTGATTTTACTAGGTTTTAGTCGAATTATCGCCTAATTTCGGGGATTTTTCGTTAGGCACGGTAACATTTTGATCACAGATTAACTAAACATTCTGTTACATCAGTGGTGGACGGGTCTTTGTGAGCGGCGGTCATCTAATGTTAGTTTTTCCCTCTTTTTTTGTCCACAAAGTTACGCCATTTTTACAAAAATGGTTTAGGCTGCAACACGTTAGATTATTGTGAGGCAATCTTTATTTTGTCTTGTTCATGATATTGAAAGAATAATTTCCTTAGGTCCTCATTGAAATAAATAATCGAATACAGTTTAGGCATAGAGCCCATAGCGTTACGTCAGGAATGTTACGATTTTGTTAATAACGTATAGCCTGACTTATAATCGTAACGGTCTGACAGCCTAAAGTTGAAGATACATACACACATTGTAATACATATACTCACGGCTGTAATTCCCTAGAAGGGGTAGCCAGAGCCAAGGAATTATAAATTCCTCAGCTACTTTTGGAAGTTGAGTGGGGAAAAGATAGTAAAATAAAGGTTTTTGGTGATGGGTCTCCAACCGCATCGCCCAAAAATCCAAAAAAAGCCCCAATACCCTTAGTCGCTTCTTACGACACCCGTGGATAGGAAGGGGTAGCGACATTCTAACCCGGCACTACACGGCAATTCTAAGCCGGCACTACACGGCAAAGTACATTGTAATAATAAGTGCTATTTTTTTCTTCTTGATGAGTGAGGCACGAAGATTTACAGTCAAAAACATTTCTATATAATCCGCTGCATAATGGCTCGGATCCGGAAACTCATTGACTGGTGCTAAATTGGAATTTCGATGTTTTTATGAGTATGGTTGATAATTTTCGGTGAAAAATGCAAAGCACCTTTGATACTTAACCAGATCTCAAAATGTATGGTGTGCAAACAATGGTTCTGTTGGGAGTGTAGCAGTGGTCAAATCTCAATTGATTATCTTTGTAATGTTTGTCTAGGTGCTGATTATAGTGATGAATGATCTCATTTTGTTATCCTCGATTCATTATTAGCTTTTTATTATATTAGGTTTTTACAATAATGTATAAATCATAAACCTATTATCATATCACTTTGAATTTAGTTCTTTGATATTTGTTTTTCTCACGTAAAAAATATTACCGCATTAGTCCAAAGAGAATTGAAGTTAACTATAAATAAAAAACATTTACCTGTGATAGTAGACTAGTTATTTAAAAAAGTATAACTTGTTTATATATTATTAAGTTTAAAGAATTTACGGTTGTTACTTACCAGAGTACAAACTATTATCTCAGTGTGATCTCAACTTAAACTTGTCAGCCTGTTACGTAATTGTCAGGGTCAGTAATTGTCCCGCTATGTTTTCGATAGATATATATTATTATTTTTATTTTTTAATACCTAAGCGTCTAAATTTATGTTTCATATCTTCTTTGTAATAAATGCTACCTTGTGAACTGTGATTACATCCCAAAAAGAGCAAATTTCAGTATTAAAATGTAAAAGTTTAACAAGATTTTACAGAAAACGTAACATACATTGTTTCGTGTGGTATATTTATTGAGTTATTATTGCCACGGTGAACTTATGTTCTGTAATATGTTTGTAACATCTATCTTTATAAATTAAACAAGTATTTAAAGTTGAACTGAGTTTTATTACTGAATTACATTAAGATTTTTTAGTAACGGTATGACCGTCAGGTTTTCGCCCGTTACACAAAAATAATAATTTATTGAAGGTAAATAACAAATAAATCAAAAACTAATACAATCCTGTTAAGATCAAATATATTTATGAACTATCTACATTTAAAAAATTGAATTTCTGAACAATTTATATTCTTCCTTACTTTAAAATAAATGTACAACATTCGGCGGAACTGCCCGTATGTTTGATTGTCTTGATACTGTGAATAGTAATATAATCCTATATTCACATCTATGTAATAATTTAAATAACGACTAATTCCTCAGTCGTATACATACATACATCATCCTCAGTCGTATCTTAAAATTAATATTGGAAAATATTGTAAAATCACATGCCCCCCTCCGTTGCTTTTCACGATGACCGTACACAGTTTCTAAATACCATACGAGGAAGGACAACGTTAACCTACAATACAACAATACCATCAGATATCTTCTGCAAGTGGTCCATGTGCTTGGCGAGGCGCGGCAGTCTGATGCGCAGCAGGTCGCGGAACGCCGCCATGTCGGCCGACAGCCCGCGCAGGTCGTCCGAGAAGTAGCCCTCGGGGAGCACCGCCTCTACCAGGTAGATCATCACCTGGTGGAAGTGTGTAAAGAATTCGGATTAGTATTTGTCTTGAAACAAATATAAGGACTGGAAGAAGGAACTGGCTGAGGAAAGAAAAAGCTTTCTTTACCATATAAAGGTGTATGAATATATTTCTAATACGAGTCACAAAATGGAACATACATAAAATAGAATAATCATTTACTCCAAAATAAAAAGATAAATGTTTGTTTTTTGAATGTCTTGTGTCTTGAATTGTAACTTAATATTTGCCTCGTTGTAATGAACGGATTCAGAAGGTGTATTGTTGCGAGAAGAACGCAGAACTGAAACAATACAACTAAGACCTCGGTAAAGTAAGCACGAATGAATATAAATAGCTTCTGACTCAATATGGTCGTTGTGAAACCACGTGCATAATAAATTAGATCGTTTGTTTAAAATTTTTATAAAATAAAATCGAATTTACCTTCAAAGACTCCGGTTCTGATTTTTCCATGACTTCTAAGATAATGGCTGCAAGCATGTTAAACCCTTGACAATAGCCAACTTCTTTGTTCCATCTGTAAATAAGCACAAGCAAATATTATTAACAATTTAAGGCATACTATAATTCCAGTGAAGTGAAGAAACCGTGGTTATGGTGATATAGGGGAAGGTACATATTGGTTGCTCAGACCAATTAGAACGGGACGCGCCTTACAAGGCGTTACCCCTCTGTCAAAGGTACATGATTCCGAATCTAGTCCATTTATAAAAACTACTTCAACGGCCATTTTTAAATCATTTCACCGTGTCCGTGGTGATGGAAAGTGCTCTCGGAAAAATGCCTATTTGTGCAGTATATTGCTGTAAAAATAAATCAACCACATCATAATTTAAAAAAGACGGTATTTCTTTTAATTTTTATGCATATTTTCCCCAATATTTCTATTGATTTATGTTTTAAATTGTGTTTTACAAAAATGATCATTTTGTAGTTCCCGCCATTTTAAATTACATTCACTCAAAGCGCACTCCCCCACGAGACTAACTTACCCACCACGAGACTAACTATTAGGGTTGTCAAAAATAGAAAACATGATAATGACAGATAAATTAATACTTAAATACGTTATTATAAATACATTAATTTATGAATTTGCCGTGTCAAGAATTCCCCATTTCTTGCCATGGGTGTCCGTAAGAGGCGACTAAGGCTATGAGGCTTTTTGACTGGTTGTTGGGCGATACGGTTGAAGACCCTTCACCAACGATACTTATATTTCTTCCGTCTTTCCCCAATTTAGTTCCAAAAGTGGCTGTGAAATTTCTAATTTCTGTCTACCCCTTTTATTGGATTTAAAGCCGTCAGTATATGTATGTAGGTATGTTAATGAATTGCTGTATATATTGCTTCAAAGTTACTATAATATTGCTACAAATTTAGGAGTTTTTGTCATTCAATAAATAGTATTTGTTCTTTTATTCCATTAAAAATATTTCATCTAGTTCAATTATTTGAAGTGATGATTAATTAACAACAAAAAGTTTATATATTTTATTTATGTTAATAGGCTAATAATTTTTTGCACATGTGAAAAATCTCGATGATTGGTAACCCTATGTACATAACAAATTGTAATGGAGATGTGGCACCTATCGATACACAATTTTTTATAATGAGTGAATGAATGATTTATTCAACCAAATATTTATTTTAGAATTTAAAGTAAAAATATTCAGTCTTATAATTGAATACTAACAGGTTTCCAAAAGACGAAATATAAAAAAAAAAATGGACTGCTTCTTGCAAGAGGCATTCATTGTGGGAACCCACTCGCACGAGCACTGTTTGTTCTAAGCACTTTGAAGAATTAAGGTTTTTGAAAGTTACCGATTACAGGCGATTGTTGACTGCCCAAGCCATCCCAACATTATGCTTAGAAAATCCACTAAGTATCGATGTATCAATTAATTTGACTATGTTTGATATATAATCAATTGTTTATATTTTTATATTTCCTTTCATTTATCACATAATTCGTATATTACTTATAGATGCAATATTCAAGTGAATTAGCCCAAGGACAAGAGTGCAAAACTGATAGCGGAAAACAAGATCCTGGTGTAAGATTATAATATTAAGTGTGCTGAAAGTACGAGACTTTTATTCAAGGATTTAATTTTAAATCATGACACCGGAATGACTTACGTGCCATTCCACAAAATCAGTCAAGACCACATAGAAATTCTATTTTCAATTATTAGAAGTCATGGAGGATATTCGGATAATCCCACGGCTCGGCAATTTGAATCAATATACAAAAAACTATTGGTTCGCAAGGAATTGATATGCAGTGAAAAAGGCACAAATTGTTTACCGCTAGAGAACATTAACATTTTAAACTGTTCATCTTCTGTAGAAAAAATTAATATCACTTGCCCGACTGCACGAGAGCAATGTTCATACTCAGAGTTGGAACAAGATGATTTATTAAATTTGGAGTTCAACATTACGCTTTCTCCTTTTGGTGAGAAAGTCGTTGAATACATAGCTAGTTTTGTGGTGTATTCATTGGGCAAAAAAATTAAATGTTACCAGTGCTTGAAATCATTATTAGGAGTATACAACGAAGAAAGTTTAATCTATACTTATAATAAATCTGTAGAGAGGTCAATTCTGTACATTAAATATATTTTCAAAATAACTATCAGGTGGTGATTAGGGATCGATACTGATGCCAAAAATGCAATCAGTAAATTTTTTGTCTGTCTGTCTGTCTGTCTTTCTGTCTGTCTGTCTGTCTGTCTGTCTGTCTGTCTGTCGGTTTGTATGTTCCTTATGGAAACAAAAACTACTCGACGGATTTTAACGAAACTTGGTACAAATATTCTTCATACTCCCGCGCAGGTTTTTGTATACTTTCCAGCAGAGAAGTAAAGGGGAATTTTGGGAAATTTGGGGAAAACGGGAGAAGTTACTCCATTTTTTAAGCTTCCGTCGCGTGTGCAGCCTTAATGGTTAAACTTACATAGAAATCATGTGTGGCGGAAATATTCTTCATAAAATTATCTAAAAAAAAATCCTCAACAGTATATGTCTATCTTTTATGGTTGACTCACAATAACACGTGTAATTCCTGATAGCTTAGCAGTTCGGAACATCCTGATTATATTTGTTTACTCTTACGTTTGTAAACCTCTCACTCATCCCTAATTTAAAAAAGGTAACATTATTACCTATTCAATAAAAAAATAATCATAGAAATCGGTAGACAAACACCGAAATTATACATAAAATAAGCCATCGCGCCCGTGATCGAAACCAAATCTTTACTAATTTACATATAACATACTAGATGGCGCCAGTAGTTGCATCCTACATAACGAAATGATTTATAATAAATACTTCATGGCGTTTTATTCCAAAATTTGCTATTAAACGGAAATACTAAACCGTTCATTAAAGCGCATTCAAAATCACCAAACTACACTGTTAAGGGAGTGCTATAAATTTAATAAATTGAAAACATTACGCTGAATTTCACAATGCTTGAGCAGTGACTGAAGGAAGAAACCTCAGATATTTAAAAAAACAACGCTACCCGTGCGAAGCTGGGACGATCCACTAGTTTATCATAAAACAAGAGGATTTTTAAAATACGCTTCCAAAAATGTTATCACTTTATGCCGAAAATCTGAAAAAATTATAAGACTGGAGCTTGAGATGAAAAAAATAAATTAAACAAAAAGTGTACCGCCAGATTTGTGGTAAACAAATGCCTTCAGTTTTTTGTCGGCGAAGACATGTTCCCTGATATGGAAAACCATGATACCGACAATATTGTCAGTCACAAAACTGAGTTAGCAAGAGCTGTTATTCAAAAATTTTTCGATACTAGACTTGGTTACCTTGCAAAAAAACAGATCCGCGTAAATGTATTCGCCATATTTATAATAAACTAATACATTTTAAAAACCAATAAAGCTCAAAATCTGTTTTTTTAAATATCTTAGCCATGATAGCTCAGTGGGTGAAACCCCGCTTCTTAGATAACAAACATATTTTCGTTTGAATTTGTGTGGTTCAATTATTATAAATTAGCTATGGGTAAACTCAATTCCCATACTTGTTTAAAGGGGTAGTGACATTAAAAAGGTAAGTAGAAACCACTGCTCTAAAGTAATAGTATGTATAGTAAAGATGCGCGCTATATTTCGTAATTTTGAAACATGCACAACAATTATTTCGGAAAAAGTTATTTCTTGAAGATTCTATTTTTTTTAAATAATCTTACCCATTACCTATTCCTTACTTAACTACATGTGGAATAAATAAACGATAATACCTTTTTTTTGTTTAATTTAATCATAGTAGAAGACTTTCCAATCACTCATTCATTCAAATTAATCGATGTCGATAAATTTATTAAGGATCCGTAGCCCTATTATTTTCTATGTGTTCGTAATGTAATTCTAAATGTTTATTTGTCGTGTACAGGAATTTTGACTGCATGTGTGTGAAAATAAGTGTGTTGTTGTTTTTTTATGCTTGTAGTGCGTGTAAAGACGAAAACTATTTTTACTTCTGTGTGCCTGTTTGCGTATGTAGTCTTCCTCGCCCCCCGCAAAAATTGGCAGAAAAAAATGTTTTGAGATCTCGATGAAGGCGCGTCCCGTTCTAATTGGTCTGAGATTGGTTGTAATAAGGAAAACAGGAACTCATTAGTTGATTTATTATATGTTTTTGTTTTTTTATCGACAATGAATATTTATTTCCACAGAAAGTGGATAACTTTAGCGAGTCAAATAACGAACGGGGCCGTCTTTAACGTAGCCCCGCCCCGCTCTGTCAATAGCTGGTAAAATTTATGTCTTCCTCTCGTGATCTAGTAAGCATTGCAGAAACGACATGTAATAATATGTAATTTTTATTCTAATATAATAAAAATGGTTTTTGTTAATAATAATTCTGAAAAAATCATCGGATCTGACAGTTACTTGGGCTGTAAACTCCATCAAGTATTCACGTGATACGACGTCCGCGTCCGTAATTATGATTTTTTTATTAAATTTATCCTCATATTTGGTATAATTCTTATAAAAAATCTACTGATTCTAAGCTGAACTACTTGATGATTGGAATCCGTGATTTATTATATAATAATCAGGTAATATTAAATGGACAATAAAAGTTTATAAGAAACGACTGCTCCACTCCAGCAAACGTTTTTCTGATATATTAATTAATTAATCAATGTCACCGCCATATGACACTTTAACTAAATATTTTCGGGTCAATAGGAGAGACGCATTAAGTTATTAGCATATTTGTTTATTCAATATTTATTAATGTCGTTCTATTTATGGGGTGCGAAAAGATGTTATTAAATTGTTTTCGAACTGTTCTTATTTCCAAGCTTATAAAATGTTCATCTCAGTTGCGTCGTTTTATAGTAAACATTGTATCATATATTTTTTAAATCAAGAAGTACAATAAGTGAAAAAATACTAGGAATTAGAACCATATTCAGAAGTTCTTGGAACAGTAATAATGCACTAAAGTCTCGCTACACCTACACCTCACTAGTCGTGGACTTTCAAGCTCTTCCTGCCCGTTTTGGGAAAACATCTGTGAACATATGTTTTGTGTAGGAATACGTACTGAAAGTTAACATAACTTATATTGAGCCCTCAGTCCCCTAAATAAATATAAATCCGCCATTAAATACTGCTTCCTTAAAAAATACTCAGCTATGTTATTATCTTAGTGTTTATTGTCTAAGTGGGTAATTCAAAATTTAAGAAAACCAAGCCAAGATGATCTAAAACTATAAATCTCCATTTCAAAAAATATTCCATATGATGTTCAAAAAGCATTATTATTTATCAATGAACGTAAATACGAAAATACTGTAATGAAATACCTTGCGTAGGCTAATAGCACTCTTCTTAACATCGCTTGATTTTCCCGCCCTTCGGTTCCGCAGAATAGCGAGCATCCGGTTCGATGGAGATCCTAATTGAAAAAAAACACTGTATTGTTCTCTGGACCAACCTATTAAGCCTCATTTAACTCTTCTACAGTATTTTGCTGTAAAAGACTACTTAATTTTGCATTTACTCGAGTACTTAAATGGTTTAATTTGAGTTTTCCGAGTGGTTTATTTATAACATTCCTTGTTTTTCAAATGGAAAAGATGTTTTGTGCAAATACAGTAACGCATAATGTCAAAGTAAGATAACTACACAAAATTGGGTGGTGCTAGTGCAGTGCAATCCAGAAAAAAATCTAGAACAATCTAGGAGTTGAAATCGTGCCAACGTCATCCTTGTGTGATAAACAAGTCTGAGTCAAACAACATACATACATATATACTCACGCCATTAGTTCTATCCAGGCCAACTTTTGATTTTTCAATCTTTTTACGTCTATATGCTCATAAATTCTTTACACTTAGAACGCCTGTCTTTTCATAGTTCAATCTCTGTTTTATGTTACTGTGAGTTACTTATTTGCTTATACTCACACTCATTATTATCATTGGGGTAGGCAGAGACTATCAATCGTTACGTTGCACGGCTCTAACAGATATTTCTTGCTTCCCGTACATTAAGTCTCTCCAATGTGAATTCCACAACTAAAATTGTCATGGTCATTAACCGTCTCCTAACTTTACTATCAGCCATCGTCTCTGCACAACTAATTACAATTTTATTGTTAGTTAATATGACAACGGACCTTTAGTATCTGCGCGCCCAGCTCGGTGTCATCGGGCTGCGCGGTGCCGCGGAAGCATGCTCTCTCCGCCAGCGGCCAGTCCACGTTCTTGGCAGACAGGTAGCGGTCCGCCAGGGTTAGCCATAGCTAAGTAAAAATGTAGGGAGGAATGAGAAAAATATATAGTATTTTTAGCTGTATGTACAGTGGGAATCTGTGTCTGTGCGCTTTAGAGATTTTACGACGACCGATAAAATGCTACCCTGAGCAAATCAAGCTCTCTCCGCCAGCCGCCAGTCCACGTTCTTGGCGGACAGATAGCGGTCAGCCAGGGTCAGCCATAGCTGGACATTGTACGGGTTGTGCGGACAGTGTATTGTGACTGTGCGGTCCAGGAACTTTCGAAGACACCGGTAAAATGCTACCCCCGAGCATATGCTTCTATTATTACTATACAACTGTCAATTAGTATATTTGATGTAAGTAAAAATGGTTTTACCTACTTACATATTTTATTGCATGAATTCTAGTAATCATACCCGTTTAAGCGAAGCGAGTTCAATGTTCGCTGCCAAAAATTAGGTTCACGGCACGATTGTTTGTGAAGAGTTCACATGCCAAGTAACAATTTGGCAAATGAAATTGTACGTTTTTTTGGGAAAGTACTGAGATGCTTTTTCATAGTTGTTTGAAGCTACTACTCGACTAGCGAATAATCAGACTGAATTAAAGATTCGTTCGGTTTCGATTCGTCGGCACAATCTAAAATGGATATCGTAGAATAGGACACTCACTCTTCTAGTACTTCTTATATCTATCAGGTCCTTACTGCCTCCAAATTTTTTGGCTTCTACTGAGCTAATCGTAAATTTAATTTAAAAAACAAAGAAAATAAAAACAAATATATGCTAGGACCTTGTACCCACGTGACGTGGTGAAAGTTGAACACCGTTTTGCATGGCTGCACAATATAACTAATAAAAATTCTTCGTAAGTAAATCTAATTTAGCTTAAGAAACAGAATATACCTCTTCTAGATAAAAACTTAAACGAATGTGAACATAATTGGTAAGTTAAAAGCGTTTAACGCTATCACCCCCACCTCCCTCGCCAATTACTAAAATAACTCTTGCGGAATGGGTTTGTTGCTGAGGGGTGAATATAATTATTTACCCTTAAATTAGATTCAGAGTTTTATGGGTCATGTATTTTCGTACGGTAGATGTTAAGATATTTTGAATTGATGTTCGCTTCTCAATAATGAATTCAAGCAACGGATCCTGTAGTTCATCACTTTGACTCTATTTCGATGTGACTAAGGGTGTAAGGGCTTTAGAATAATGTGGTTCGAAATAGGCATGTCGTTAGAAAATCAACAGTAATGAATATTAACTTTAATATCCTTATTCCGCTTACCCCATTTGGGATGAGATCACGAGGCAATGTGTATACAAATCAGTAAAACAAATTTATAATTTCATTTAAACCTTAGAACTCATTCCCGTTTAGAAACGTAATACTAATACGCCCAATAAATAAACTACAGTACTGATTTGTTTACTGTATTGAAAATACAAGCTTTAGCTTATCTCAATCTTAAAAGGCAAAATTTAACTAATTTTAGGTTCACACTTTTCACTCTGATTTTGGTAAAAATCTCTCTTTGAATATCAAAAGCTCCTTGTGAATTTTTCAGTTAGTTATTGGTAATCCTTATTATATAATCTTCGTTGCATACGTACTGCTGTATTTTTAACCGACTTCAAAAAAGGAGGTTCTCAGTTCGATTGTTTGTATGTATGTATGTATGTATGTATAATTGTCCGCGGTTATCTCGAGTTTGGCTTAAGCTATTTGGATGCGGTTTTCAGGACAGTATTCGTTACATTTAGGAGAAGGTTTTAGTGCCTTAACCGACCAAAAAAAGAAAGGAAGTTCTGTGTTTGACCTGTATGTATGTCTGTTGGTCCGCGATTATCTCACGTTTGGCTTAAGCTATTTGGATGCGGTTTTCAGAAAAGTATTCGTTACATTTAGGAGAAGGTTTTAGTGCCTTAACCGACCAAAAAAAGAAAGGAGGTTCTGTGTTTGACCTGTATGTATGTGTGTTGGTCCGCGATTATCTCACGTTTGGCTTTAGCTATTTGGATGCGGTTTTCAGAAAGGTATTCGTTACATTTAGAAGATGGGTTAAAAGTTCTTTAACCGACTCGAAAAAAAGGAGGTTTCTTAGTTTGAAATATAAGTATGTATGTAAAGTTATCAATACTAGACAGAAATTTATCAATATATGTTAATAAAGTTTTTTTATTAGTAATAAACAGAGTTACTAAATTATTGAACAAAAAAGTATATAAAAACATGAATAAATTACTCTTAATCATATTAAAGAAAAAAAATAATATTGCAACATCATGTTTCTCATCCTGGTCATTTCAATCAAGGCGCTTTCGTCATGGGGAATTTCGCGCTTTCGGAATGGTTTTAACCATTTAAGTAATTTCTTTGAATCTATATCACTTAAAGCCATCTCATCAAGGGATTTTACTCGACTCAACGCTACATATATATAAGAGTGTTTCTTCGCATTTGTGATAGGCGAACTTCTCTTTGCTCATCTGTTTCGGCAGCAAGAGCAGCACGCTGACGATCTCTCGCATTCTGAAGGGCAAGCACGAGTTATCGACACGATAACGGTTAGAATGAGATGGCAGTATACGATACTAAGTAAGTGCGTAAAAGATGGCTGCTTTATCCCACGCGATAACTAGTTTAAATACGGCTCGTGCTTGCCCTGCTGAAGTCTTTGTTTTTTTTCGATGGGTGTTTCGTTCTCCCTTACGCGACTTTTCCTTAAAGCATCCTTTGCTTTTCTATCTAGGCCTGCAGGTAAACAAAATAGTAACAAGTAAGCTAAAGTCATAATAACAAATATTATAACTACCTGTTAAAAAAACTATAAAATAAACGGACAGTAAAACTTATCTCTCAAAAACTATCACTAATTCACTAAAAAAACTCAGAGTGATTTAAGAACTTATCACTAAAAAGTATAAAATAAAAAAGAAAAACAAAAATTTCAAATTGTAAACTAAACAGAAAAATTAAATATTATTAGTTTTCATTTAAAAAAGAACCGCCTTCAAAAATCCAACTGAAAAGTATAAAATAATTTTTATTTATTTTATTATGTACAACTCTATTCAACTTCTTCTTTTTGAAGTCGGTGCCAAACAGACAAATTCAAAACGAAAATTGCTACATAGAGAAAACCATACGAATAATCAATCAATCGATAGTGCCTCAACAACAGTAGGTGACACAATCGCGCTCAAAAATCAAGAAATTTCTTCCGCTCGCAACGACGTCGCTTTATAAAGGATGGAATTGGGGGACAGTGAGCGGTGCTTAGCCTGGTGTGCATGCGTCGCACTCCGCAGAGAAATTATCATAATATACATAACATAACATAACATAAACGTTCACGCCGAGTATCCCCGAAGGGGTTGGCAGGGGTACTAATACTTCTGAACATCACGTGACTTTGTCACCTGGTGTTCAGAGTACCCACGTTTTGCATGGACAGTGTACTCACGTGATAGGGGGCAGGCCTATCGCCGTTTTGTACGAATACACTGTCACATGACTAAGTACAACTCAGCCATGTGGGTTTCCTCACGATGTTTTCCCTCACCGTTAACAACTATGATAAATTAACCACACATATGTCTTTAGAAAAGACAAATTGGTGTAGGCGCGACCCGGGAGTTAAACACTAGTCGTTTGCACGATAACCGAGTGTTCTACCCACTGGGCTATCACGGTTGTTATAATATACATGTCACCGTAAAACTGTAAATACTAGTAAAATATAATTTAAGATAGATAGCGAGATAGTAAACTAACGTTAGGTTAGGTTATGTAAGATTATCAGATTTCAAACTAACGGAATTAACAATTCGACAGAGACATGCATGCACCGAGTTGTCACAACCAATACTTCTAACACTTTGTAAAAAGACGATCGAGAATCTAAATCACTACATAGTATAAAAGAAAGTCGCTTTCTCTCTCCCTGTCTGGGATATACGGACATCCTTATGTATACTTTAATCTGTAAAACTACGAAATGAATTTTAATGCGATTTTTTTTATTAATTGATTAAAAAGGAAGGTTTATAAGGATGACATACGCTGATGGGGTGGAGAACTCACTCAACTTGGGCGGGCCACTAATATTCGTTCTTCTTTGTCATGAAAATTGATTTGGCACCGACTTCAAAAAGAAGAAGTTGAATAGAGTTGTACATAATAAAATAAATAAAAATTATTTTATACTTTTCAGTTGGATTTTTGAAGGCGGTTCTTTTTTAAATAAAAACTAATAATATTTAATTTTTCTGTTTAGTTTTCAATTTGAAATTTTTGTTTTTCTTTTTTTATTTAACTCAGTTAGTAAGTTTTTATCTTACATTATTATAATATAAATAATTATTATATATAAAAAAAATAATAATTTGTGTGTAAAATGTTAATTTGTGGATCTCACTACCAGTTGACATACGTCTGTCATCATCACTATTATATATATATTTAAAAATAAACTAAAATCCCATTTTTTTTAAAACCTTAGGTTGGTAGATTTTATAAAGTTAGGTATATGTATATATTTGTATTTATTATATTATATAAGTATGTATATACATGTATATTTATTAAGATATTGTGTAGTATATTTGATATATTAATTAATATACAGGTAGTAAATAGGTTGTGTTTAGTTAAGTTCTGTTTAATTTGCATATATACTTGACCATAATGTTTTAAAGAGTTGTCTATTTGTTCCTCACCATAAAAGTTGACTGGAAGAAATCGCGTTAAGGCGATAAGTCCGCCTTTGTGTACATATACTGTTGTACCTATTCTGTAATATGCTGTTTGTGTGTTTTTTTGTATGCAATAAAGTGTTTCAATAAATTATACCTACTATATAAATTACAAATATATATATATATAAAGTAGTAAATAAATCAAATATAAGTCGATCGAATACACAGCGTAAAATTAATATTAGATAGTGATATCTACCTTTTTCCGGAAATGTGTAGGCACTCCTGTGGGCAGCCTCGCCACCAGTCGCATGGCGTGCAGCCATTCCGAGTACCCTCCCTCGCCGTCGCCGTCCGGGGTCACTCCAAAACGAGCATTGTTGTCTCCACCTGCTTAGTTATAGACAAACATACATACATACATACATGCATATTCTCAAGAATAAGTTCTCATTGGGGAAGGCTGAGACTGTTGATCGCTTCTTAAAACGTTCTCTGTCGAACCTCGAAACCTTTCGAGCTTCTTCTGCATTCACCAATATTTTCAAACATGCTCAAATTTCATGCTTTTAACTTTTGTTTTATTAAAACTAGGCGAAACTAGTAACCATGCGAAATATTTCACAGTATTCGCAGGTCAACAGTACTGATGGTGCAAGAAAAACAAATTGAAACAAAACTACAAAAAATCATGTACTCTAAAGGCGGTAGAACATTGGTTTACTCATAGTAGATATGTACACATATACGACACCATCTAGTTTAAAAAAAAACTGTTGAATTTCGGCTATTTTATTTTCAAAGTAGTTGACACAGGCAATACGCAAAAAAGGAGACATTATCATATACTATTATATATTATATACTTTTGAAAAGATCGCCAATTTCATTTTTGTTATTGAATTTGTATTTGAGTGAATGTTTCATTTTTTTGGCTGAAAATGTGTTTTCTATTCAGTAGAATAGAAAACACTTTTCAGCCATAGATGTACTAAAAACGTTTTTCAACCCAAAAAAATCTAGCAAGATTGAAACATTTACTGTACGACAAACTAATATACCACCGTGGGAGCCATGGGGTTTCCCGGGCAGGAGTCGTCAATGAAATGAAATACGTCACCTTTTTGTACGAATAACATTGTAAATATTGTTAATCACGAAAATAAACTAATTATACAGAAAAGGATTAAAATTTTTGGTCAATCA
>CAUYWD010000381.1:0-26452 GCA_963576735.1 Bedellia somnulentella | reverse complement strand
TTCTAAAATAAGTACTTTCGACGCAACTGTCACGTGACTAAAAACGACCGTGATTGGCTATTTATATAATGACGTAGATTGCACATAAACAGACTATGTATCGCTTCGCTCATTGGTGTTCAATGCGGAATTGACGTCATTTGTGCTACAGCCGCCATATTACTTAAAGTCGCGTTTTCGCGGCACATTTGAATATTGCATTTTCTTTTTCGTATTTTTTTTATAAAATAGCTAAAATGAAGACAGAAAAGTATTTTTTTAGGGCTCCTTATAAACAAATTAACACCGTAAGATAGTTTTCAAAACTTAGTCAAATAGCCTATTGACATTGAAATTTTTCTTATCGATATAAGCTTAGCTGCCTTGAAACATACAGACATGCTACTTACTGCTCTTAACATACTTTAATTAAAATCAGGGCAATACAACACCAAATGTCATCAAACTACTAAAGGGCGGAAGCTGCCCTAATAACACAATTTATTGAACAAATATTTTATCAAGTTTTTAGGACAATGAACTATTGAGCAAAAAACATCTTATCTGTTTTACACACTTGTACGGTTTGTTCTCACACACTAGTTCGATAATTAAACAAAATTATGTGATTCCATTAGGTAAACATTCTCACTAGTTACATACATACATACATACATACACTCACGGCTATAAATCTCTAGAAGGGGTAACCAGAGCTAAGAAATTAGAAATTCCTCAGCCACTTTTGAAAGTTGAGTGGGGAACAGATGATAAAACAAAGGTTGTGGTGATGGGTCTCCAACCGCATCGCCCAAAAATCCCTAAATAGCCCCAATACCGTTAGTCGCCTCTTACGTACATCTACCGGAAGAAATGGGGTAGTGCTATCCTAAGCCGACACTACACAGCAAAAAAATATAACATAGCTTAAAACTTAAAAAAATATATTAAAACAATAATACATGTAATAAAATAAAAAACAAAATGTTAATGATAATTTAAGCCCGAGCGAAGCCGGGACGGGCTGCTAGTTACACATATAAATAAAATCGAGAGGATGGATGATAGGAAATTGGTAAAAGGTATCTATAGAGCTAATGTGGAAGGTAATGTTAGTAGAGGACGACACGAAAGACACACTTGGACCAAATTGAAAGTGTGCTCAAAAAGGCAGGCGTCCGAAGTATGAAGAATAAAAGAGCATGTATGAAAAGATTGATGGATGTAGACGAAGCAAGAGAGGTTTGCCAGGATCGTACAAAGTGGCGATCGATAGTCTCTGCCTACCCCAATGGGAATTAACGGCGTGAGTATATGTATGTATGTATGTATGTATAAATAAAACCCAAGACTAGGATATAATAATTTATGCTTACCACATAAATGTTGCTCTCAGCGGGGATCGAACCCGCAACCTCCGAACCTGGAAGACACACCTATCCACTCGGCCACGGCTGTCGTCTTTGTAAATAATAAATCCGTAATAACGCTCACCAGTTTCTTTACAGTAAAACATTAAAGACCTCTAAATTAATCTTGAGACAGCGTATTGAAATCACGTATATTAAATCTGATACACTAGTTGTATTGAATGCAATAAGATTCCGCCAAAAGGCTACAATAGGCTGTGCTCTGCTCACGGCGCGCTCGGAAGGAAGTATTTCTATCGACACTGTACAACGTATGAGACATTGAATTCAATTCTACTATTAAATGTAATCATACTACCCATATATTCGGGGTGTTATCTCTGCTGTCTTATGAATATAGAATATGTTTTTATGTGTATATTGTTCTAAATAGTCTTCGATCGTATATACCAAAGATACATCAACAACCGTGATAGCCCAGTGGGTAGAACACTCGGTTATCGTGCAAACGACTAGTGTTCAAATCCTGGGTCGGGCCTACACCAATTTGTCTTTTCTAAAGTCATATGTGTGGTTAATTTATCATGGTTGTTAACGGTGAGGGAAAATATCGTGAGGAAACCTACATGGCTGAGTTGTACTTAGTCATGTGACAGTGTATTCGTACAAAACGGCGATAGGCCTGCCCCTATTACGTGAGTACACTGTCCATGCAAAACGTGGGTACTCTGAACACCAGGTGACAAAGTCACGTAATGTTCAGAAGTATTAGTACCTCTGCCAACCCCTTCGGGGATATTCGGCGTGATTGATTATGTTATATGTTTATTACATACTAGCAGCCCGTCCCGGCTTCGCTCGGGCATAAATTATCATTAACATTTTGTTTTTTATTTTATTACATGTATTATTATTTTAATATATTTTTTAAAGTTTTAAGCTATGTTATATTTTTTTGCTGTGTAGTGTCAGCTTAGAATAGCACTACCCCATTTCTTCCGGTGAGTGTAGCTAAGAGGCGACTAACGGTTTTGGGATTTTGAGGGATTTTTGGGCGATGCGGTTGGTGACCCATCACCAACAACCTTTATTTCACCATCTTTTCCCCACACAACTTCCAAAAGTGGCTGAGGAATTTCTGATTCCTTAGCTCTGGCTACCCTTCTAGGGATTTATAGCCGTGAGTATATGTATGTATGTATGTTATATTTTTTTTGTATTTATACTTAGATATATTTATTATTTTTTTTTTATTTTTCATAATGAGTAATTACATCAAAAGCCATTCAATTTATAGAGTTAGAGCTTCCCTGTAAACAATATTTGACGTTGTTGTATTTTGGGGCAGCAAAATAAATTGATGTTCAGGAGCTCACATCCGCGATAGGCCAACGCACAGTTGACCGTGAGTAAAACAATTCTTTCGCAGGTTAATCCCTACTAATTTGAAGGTTTCGCCTTGGGACTTATTAATTGTTAAAGCAAAAGATGTTTTAACCGGAAATTGTAGCCGTTTAAATGGAATTGGCAGATCAGTTGGGATCATCGGTATCCTCGTATATGAGCTAATTGACCGGCTGCTGGGCCAGTGATAATAGTCGCTACAATTAAATTTTGCTTTAACTCTTTGATAAGCAGCCTCCCGTACCCCTTCGTGACGCCTGCAACAACTTACTATGCATAGCTAATCGAGCGGAGTTTTATCTATTTTTTTAATTCGAGTTAACTTTCGAATGGAATGTTCAATCGAATAATTCAAAAAGTAATATAAGGGTATTGAAGTAGTCTGAAATAATATATACGTTTTTTATAAGGATTAGATAGTACAAATAAAGAGCCTTTTCTAAAGCAGGATTTTAATTTAATTTTTAAATAATTTTATATAATGACGCTTGTTGTGAGATAACTATAATAGTTAGAGACATGCTGTCGGGGCATTTTTTTTTAGATAATGATGTGTTCTATAAAATTGTAGTACATAATTTTAATTCTATTGTCAATAGTTTTCGCAGCGCACGCGATAAAAGGATTTTTTTTGGTATTTCTTTAAAACCTTGGGTTACATTTTTGAAATTTACGTAAGGATCCCTGTTTTAAAAAAAAATGAAATATAGCCTATGTCACTCGGGAATAGTGTAGCATCAAAACAGTGAAAGAATTTTTCAAATCCGTCCAGTAGTTTTGGAGCCTATTCAATTCAAACAAACAAACAAAAAATCAAACCTTTCCTCTTTATAATATTAGTATAGACAAAAGACACAGTTCAAGGTAATTTAAAGAAAACTATAAGTATAACGTTGGTTTGATACATTGAAACTTGACTGCATATTTAATAAACATACAATACATTCATACATACATATACTCACGCCATTAGATCATATTGGGTTAGGCAGTAGCTATCGATCGCCACTGTGTATCATCCGGACAAACCTCTCTAGCTTCGTTTACATCCATCAATCTCCTCATATATGCTCTTTTATTCTTCATGATGAATTCATACTTTCGACATCTGCTTTTATGAGCGCACAATCTACTTCGATCATATATACCAAAGATACCGCACTCCATACAAATTCAACACTTAAAAGTGGACCGCGAGAATGACAAGACTGTTTGACAATTAAATATTTATTTTTCTACAATTATCAACCTTACTGCATTTCCTTAAGACCTATTATTTATTGCAAGATCTAGCACGTGACTATCAGTGAAACAGTGCTTACCATATAAACAAGCACTGTTTGGCTGGGTCATTTTTGTTGATGTATAACATAACATAAACGTTCACGCCGAATATCCCCGAAGGGGTTGGCAGAGGTACTAATACTTCTGAACATTACGTGACTTTGTCACCTGGTGTTCAGAGTACCCACGTTTTGCATGGACAGAGTACTCACGTGATAGGGGGCAGGCCTATCGCCGTTTTGTACGAATACACTGTCACATGACTCAGTACAACTCAGCCATGTGGGTTTCCTCACGATGTTTTCCCTCACCGTAATTTATAACTCAATTGAAAAAGCGTTATGGTGTTTTAAATACAAAATTAGTAAACGCGTTTTAGGTGGTTCGATAGACCATAGGAAAAACTTTCTGGTTTCCTTAATGATAAAACAATATTACAAATTTTAGATTATAATACACGGTTTAATTAAAAAAGTTATATCTACATGACGCACAGTTTGGGTTTCGGCCCGGACTTTCTACTGAAAGCGCAATACTGAGTCTCAAGTATACTGTCCAATACTATACCAACCGTAAGACCCCGGTATATGCCTGTTTTCTGGACCTCTCCAAAGCTTTTGATCTCGTGGCTTATGATGTCCTTTGGAGAAAGCTGGATGACAGTGGTATGCCGGTTGAAATTACCAATATTTTTAAGTATTGGTATTCGAACCGGACCAATTATGTTAGGTGGTCTAATTCTCTTTCGGGGGCATACAGGTTGGAATGTGGCGTGAGACAGGGAGGGTTGACGTCTCCAAAGCTTTTCAACCTGTATGTCAACGAGCTCATATCCGGGATCAGTAGCATGCGTGTCGGATGCAGGATTGGGGGTATCAGCGTCAATAACATTAGCTACGCTGACGACATGGTGCTCCTGAGCCCGACAGTGCGTGGACTAAGAGAATTGCTTAGTTTTTGCGAAACTTATGCTATGAAACATGGACTGGCATATAATGTTAAGAAGAGTGAATACATGGTCTTTTAGGCCGCCGGTAAAACTCCTGAAACCATTCCACCCATTATTTTAAATGGCAAGAACCTCAACCGAGTCTATAAATTTAAATATCTTGGTCATTATCTTACCGACGACCTTAAAGACGATATGGACATTGAAAGAGAGCGTAGGGCTCTAGCAGTTCGTGGTAATATGCTGGCCCGTAGGTTTGCCCGCTGTACTGATCTTGTTAAGATTACGCTTTTCAAAGCGTACTGTCAGGGAATGTACACGGGCAGCCTGTGGTCTGCGTATGCCAAAAGATCGCTGGAGACCCTACGTGTCCAGTACAACAATATTTTCAGAATGATGTTGGGACTCCCTCGTTGGTGTAGCGCATCCTCAATGTTCGCAGAGGCTCATACTGATGGTTTTCACGCCGTCATCAGAAAAAAGGTCGCGTCACTGGTCAGGAGGGTGAGAGAGAGTCACAATAGCATTCTGAAAATAGTGGCCGAAGACATGTGCGCACCCGTGCTGAGGCAATTCGTCAGGGTTATGGTTGGATAAGTCCCGTGGCTTGTTTCGGCCTGGCTCGGGCGGAGTGCACCAGCATCATGTGATTTATTTTTATTTATTTTTTTGTGATTGCAACTAATATTAGCTATTAAGTATTTTATTTGTAAGTCTTACTAACCACAATATGGATCTTTTATGTTATCCAATAAAGAATTTTTTTATTTATTTATTTATTTATTTAAATATCTGTAATTTGAATATACTCACTTAAAGACGACGTGATAGCTCAATGGGTAGAACACCGGTTAACGTGCAAGCGAATTTTGTCTTTTCTAAAGACATATGTGTTGTTAAATTATCATGGTTGTTAACGGTGAGGGAAAACATCGTGAGGAAACCCACATGGCTGAGTAGCATTTAGCCATGTGACAGTGTATTTGTACGAAAACGGCGATAGGCCTGCCCCCTATCACGTGAGTACTCTGTCCATGCAAAACGTGGGTACTCTGAACACCAGCTGACAAAGTCACATGATGTTCAGAAGTATTAGTACCTCTGCCAACCCCTTCGGGGATATTCGGCGAGAGCGTTTATGTTTATGTTTTATGTTTATGTTCACTTAATCGAAACAGTCAAATTACAAATCTGTTATTATTCATTTATTTAGGCTATATCTTCACACCCAATTTCCAAAACCAAGTAGAAAAGAACCAAAAATATATCAGTACGCGAAGAAGCAGCTAGTTCGGCAATACGTACTCAGGTGACCGTGGTTGAACTTTCCTTGGAACAGCAATGTGATCGAACCCAAAACCTCCGAACCGAGAAACTAGTCACCTATCCACTCGGCCACGGCTGTCGTCTCTGTAAATAATAAATTCGTAATAACGCTCACCAGTTTCTTCACAGTAAAACATTAAAGACCTCTGAATTAATCTTGAGACAGCGTATTGAAATCCCGTATATTAAGTCAGATACAATAGTTACATTGAATGCAATAAGTTTCCACCAAAAGGCTACAATAGGCTGTGCTCTGCTCACGGCGCTCGGAAGGAAGTATTTCTATCGACACTGTACAACGAATGAGACATTGGATTCAATTCTACTATTTTGTCCTATTATACTAATGGATGGACTAATACATGGGGGTTGCGGGTTCTTTTTCTGTGGAAAGTTATAATAATAATAATAATATCCTGGAATATCGCCAAGTGCCTCTCGAAAGGAGGCCAAGGCTGCCCCGAGTTCCTCTCAGCATCAAGGTTCGGGATGTCGTTGAGGCCGTCAATAACATGCTGCCCTCATTTTTAGAGAGCAGCATGGACCTTTGGGATACGGATTCAATTCTTTTTGGCGCCGCAATGACAGTTGTCAATTTGTCGGCGTCAGGATGCCGCCAACAAGAGCTGGTGGCTCCCGCCAGGCTGGCAGTAATAGTCCCAGGACTAGAACTAGACCAGCCTGGATGAGGCGGATTGAAAGCCGTATCACAAGGGCCAGGGTCCTCATCGGCAAACTGACCAGCTTCAGATCAGGCAACAATAGGCCGAGGGTGGTGCGCTTCGTCAGGGAGGCATTCCCTGGTGAGAATGTCTTTGACAACTCACCTTAACAATTACTTATTTAATGTAATATATAATTTGAGAAACAAGATTTTATAATTTAAAACTTAAAACTTAAAACCGGCAGGAAATAGAGGAGAGGTGTGTGTTGTGTGAGTAGATGTGTGTATTTGTATGAGTGTATGTGTGCGTTTATATGTTAGATAGATAGATAGATAGATAACTCGTTTATTTATGTTAACATAACACCACATACAATATGAAAAACAATACATAAAGTGAAAAAAAAAAAAAAAAAAATGAAATGTGAAAAAAAATAAAAAATATGTGTGTGTGTCTTTCCGTCCGTTTGGCACCAGATTCATCCAAGATATCCGTGACAAGACTAAAGCATCGGCGTTAGTTGTCTATTTAATACAGTTTTCTTTTAAACTTATGGATGTATGTAAGTTAGTAAATAAATAGTTAAGTAATTAAATTATATTTTTTTTAATACTTTTCTTTAAACTACTAGAAGTATGTGCTACGTACGTATATAGTTAATGCTACTTACTATTATTACTTGATACTAATTTTTCTTCATTGCACAAAAACTTTAATATTATTCATATTAACGCTCAAAGCATACCTGCTCATTTTAATGACATGTTATATTCATTTGAGAGTAAAAATATTCACGCAATTCTTGTATCTGAATCTTGGCTTAAACCATTTCTTCCTTCCGCTTCTTATACTTTACCAGGGTTTCAACTCATTAGAAACGATCGTGTAAGCGGTCGTGGTGGTGGCGTTGCTATCTATCTTCGAACTCATATACCATATTCTATTATTAGCACGTCAACTCAGCCTCCTCCCTCCAATGCAGGTGAACATTTATTCCTAGAACTCGTACTAGGTCACAATAAAGTTTTACTTGGTGTCTACTATAGTCCATCCCTTCAATTAAACTTTTTTCCTTCTTTTGAGAAACTCTTAGAAGACCTCACCCCTTCTTACGATCACTCCATTATAATGGGTGACTTCAACACCTGTCTTTTAAAACGTGATTCCCGTTCAAAATCCCTAGCTTCGATTTTTCATAGCAGTAATTTTCATATTCTTCCTCTTAATGCAACCCACAACTTACCCAATTGCATTCCATCTCTTCTTGACCTGATAGCTGTCTCTTCTCCTAATCATGTCGCCCTTCATGGCCAAACTTCAGCTGATGCTTTTTCAAATCACGATCTTATTTTCGTATCTTATAAAGTTCGCCCACCTAAAAACAAGTCGAAAATTCTCCTGCAGCGCAGTTTTGGTAGTATAGATTTGGATAGGCTGCGACACGATGCTTCGAATATTGATTGGACGGAATGTACCGTAGGGGATACTATTGATGAAAAAGTTTAAATAATTAATACCTTACTCACGTCACTTTACGATATTCATGCTCCGGTAAAAGCCGTTAAAATGAGACATTTTCCTGCACCATGGCTCACTGACGAAATTAGAGATCTCTTGTCGAAGAAAACTCGGGCCCAGTCTAAGTTTAAATCACGGCCGTCTGATCTAAATAAGGAAAAGTTTGTGGCGATTCGAAACTGCAATAGGGTGTGTAGGGATGCACAGCGACACCACATTCATGATTCCGTTGAGAATGGCGATCCGGCTAAAGTCTGGAAGTTTCTTAGATCCTTAGGAGTTGGAAAATCTCGTCAAGATTCAATCCCGAAAGATCTTGACCTTACTTCACTTAATAATCATTTTACCTCAACGTCTACCTTTGATGGTATTAAAAAAGCTGACACTCTGCAATTTCTTTCTACACTTCCAACTCCGGATTATCCTCCCTTTACTATTTGTCAATTCTCCGATTGTGATGTTAAGAAGAATATTATGTCAATTACATCAAACGCAACAGGTGGTGATAGTATAAGTCGTAAAATGATTTTGCCTATACTTGACATAATAATTCCCACCATTACTGATATCCTCAATAACTCCATAACCTCAGGATCATTTCCGACGGTATGGAAAGAAGCCCAAGTCACCCCGATTCCTAAAAAAGTTAATCCAAAATCCTTCTCTGAATATCGCCCTATATCTATCCTCCCTTTCCTTTCTAAAGTCCTTGAACGACTTGTACACAGACAATTAAATGATTTCCTGACTAAAAATGATCTACTTAATCCTTTCCAATCTGGTTTCCGCCCTTCCCACAGTACCGTTACGGCTTTGGTTAAAATTACTGATGACATACGTTTGGGGATGGACAAGGGATTACTGACTGTTCTATCACTGCTTGACTTTAGTAGCGCATTTAATTCTGTTGACTTTGATATATTATTGGCTTTGCTTCGTTCTATTAACATATCTCCAACGGTGATTGACTGGTTTCGTAGTTATCTACAGGGGCGTCGGCAGCGCATTCGCATCGAAGATTCTTATTCTCCGTGGTGTGATTTAATTGCCGGTGTTCCACAGGGTGGTGTGTTGTCTCCTCTCTTATTTGCTATATTTATTAATAGTATTTCTCATCAACTCACTTCTTCCTACCACCTTTATGCAGATGATCTTCAAATTTACACACAAGCAAATCTTGATCAATTGAATATGTCCATTTGCCTGATTAATGGTGATCTGGAGCGCATTTTGCGTTGGAGTGAGGCATATGGGCTAGCAGTCAATCCAAATAAATCACAAATAATAATAGTCGGTAGTTCTCGAATGATTTCTAGGATTGATTACAAATCACTGCCACCTGTGTTATTTGATGGAAAATCAATCTCTTTTAGCCCCGTGGTAAGGAACTTAGGCATTATGATCGATTGCAATTTATCTTGGGTACCCCAATTAGAATCGGTAAGCCGAAGGATGTTCGCGTCAGCGGGCTCCCTCAGGAGACTGCGTAATTTTCTACCTACTGCTACCAAAACTGCGTTAGCTCAATCTCTACTCCTTCCAATTTTGGATTACGCTGATACCTGTTATCTTGATTTAACGGAAGAACAGCTAAATAAATTAGAGCGTCTCCAAAACTTATGCATAAGGTTTGTTTTTGGATTGCGTAAGTATGATCACGTGTCTGTTTATCGTTCTAAACTTAAGTGGCTTCCTATTCGCCTCCGCCGAAATGCGCATACTTTGTCTCTTCTTTACTCTATCTTGTTCAATCCTGCCACCCCTTTCTATCTAAAAGAACGTTTTCAATTTCTATCTTCTTCCCATAACCTTAATTTACGTTCAGACCATAATCTTCAATTAACCATTCCCTCTCATTCAACCAATTTCTATGGCTCCTCTTTTTCTGTACACGCTGTGCAATTGTGGAACGCACTTCCTGTGGAGGTGCGACTGGCTAAATCCCTTAATGTGTTCAAGGATCTGGTGAAACAACACTATCTCACTGAAGCGCTGTAATACTGTTGCTTTTTAAATTATATGTATTAATTATATTTCTAAAACGTATTTGTGTATTTTATTTAGGTATTTGTATTACTTGTATATATAAAAGTATGTAGTTATGTATGTATGTGTGTTCATATGTGTGTAATATGTACCTATATTATTTTGTGTAATTAATATTTATGTTATTTCAATTAAATAAGTTAGTTTTAAAGTAAGCTTGTTTTGTGCATCTACCTAGATAACTAGTTTACCGATCTCACCTTCCAAAGGTTGTCTGGAAGAGATCGCTTTTAGCGATAAGACCGCCGATTGTACCTCACTGTAAACTGTATGATAATTTCTTTTGTAAATTTGTGTTTGATGTATTTTTTTATTTTTATTTTATTTTATTAGGGACATCAACAGCACATAAACATGTAAGTTACAATTAGATAAATACAATGAAAAAGCCAATAACAGACATCCACAGAAGATACAAAAAACAGTAGTACATACAGATATGTAAGAAAAGTTGTAACATAAAATGTGTAAAATGACTGAATGATTGATTTGTGATATATATGGTATATATATATATATATATTTATATGTGTGTGTGTGTGTGTGTGTGTGTGTGATTCACTTATTCCCTCTATTTATTATCTAACGTCTTAATAACGTCGAAACGGAATTTGGCCTTAGAAGAAGCAAAAGGATCAGTTTCACCAAAGAGGTTATTAAATTGATTGGCAAGGCGAACCATTGTAGAATTCCTTGCATAATTAGTATGATTAGAGGCTATAGAAAAGAGCCTTTCAGAAGTGTGCCGAGTACGGCGATGTGGAGTACAAAATGACAGTTGGGACAACAAAAATGGAGAATCAAGGCGACCAGAGAGAATGTCGTGTAACAGCATCATGTCCAGTAAAACTCTGCGATCCTTAAGACTAGTGAGCTGATGCCTGCGACACGAATCCTCATATGAGCAACCGAAAAAATGAGTCCTGTAGTTAAGATGTTTTAAAAATTTAGATTGTATACGTTCAATACGTTGAATGTACGTTATGTAGTTTGGGGACCAGACACTGGATGCGTATTCGAGAATACTCCTAACGTAAGCATAATAAATCTGTTTTATACACATCAGATCGTTAAAGGGCTTCGAAATGCGCATTACAAATCCAAGGTTGCGAAATGCACGCCCCGTAATATGCTCAATGTGCTTTTCAAAAGTAAGTTTACTGTCGAGGATGACACCCAGGTCACGGATGGATTCAACGCGTACGAGAGGTTGGTCGTTGATGGAATAATTATAAACAACGGGGTTTAGACTTCTAGTGAATGATATTTGGACGCATTTACTAGCATTCACCGAGATCCTGTTCTGGTCATAATACTGAGCAAGACGATTGAGATCCGACTGTAGCTTATCGCAATCAGTATTATTTGCTACATCAAGGAAAACCTTTTTATCATCCGCATACAACAAGAACCTGCATTCATGAAATACTGTATAAATATCATACAGATAGGCATTGTAAAAAAGAGGGCCTAAATGTGAGCCCTGAGGTACACCCGAAGGGATATAATAGAAGTCCGAATTATACCCACCGACGACTACAGCCTGACATCTGTTAGAAACGTAAGATGTTATCCAGCGATGGAGGTCACCATGTATTCCAAGATGGAATAGTTTGCGCAGCAGTATGATATGGTCAACGCGATCGAAAGCCTTCTCAAAATCGGTGTAGACTACATCAACCTGCTTACGTTTATCCATATTAGGAAGAACAAAGTTCAGGAATTCAGTCAGATTACTTACAGTAGATCGGCCTTTGAGAAATCCGTGCTGCTGTGGCGGTATACCACGAGAAATAATCGGATAAATGCAGTTATATATAGCCTTTTCGAATACCTTACCAAATACATTAAGGATAGATATCGGTCTGTAATTATCGATCTTATTTTTTGTACCTTTTTTGTGTATCGGAAGGATGTGCGCTTTCTTCCAAATCGTAGGAAAAAAGCCTTCTTTAAGTGATCTATTGAATAAGATACATAATGGGTGGCATAATTGTTTAGCACAGCGCACTACAAAATAAGGGGGTAAACAATCACTGCCACCACCACCATTAGTGTCGAGTGAGTTTAATAATTTTAGGATAGAGTCCGGAAGGAACTGACAAGAGCTAATAACATTACCATCATCACAGAATGGTGGAGCAAGCGGTGGAAAGGAATAGGATAATGCTGGTTTACTGAACACTGAGTGGAAGAAATCATTAAAGCCTTTGCAAATGCTTGGTCCATCAGAGTAATGAACTCCATTGTATTCAAGAGATCGTGGATAGCCTGAGTTTTTTCTATGAGCTTTAACAAAAGACCAGAGCTGCTTATAGAGCGGCATAGATATTGCAGTGTTTCGTCCAAACATAATTATAATTGAGTCTATTGCAGACTTCCTTTAAATCCATGAACATCTTTTTATTAGAAGGCGTGAGATGGTCGTGCACGTAAAATCTATGCTCACTTCCCTGCATTCCGATGTCAGTTGACTTTATGCCTTTATGCTTTATCAAGCCGGCTATTATACTGTCCTTCTGAGCACGGTTCCGAAGTTTCGCAATAATCACTTTCGGGCGACCTGGCTTTGCTTTCATCGGCTGAATGCGGTTTGCGAACTCTATGTCATCGGACTTCAACTCAACACCTGCGTACGCTGCTATCTTGATCGTAATATCGCGAGGCGATTCGTTCTTTAGCTCTGGGACTCCAGATATTTCGAGGTTATTCATTCGCAGCCACTGTTGGTGCGTACCGAACTGGTACTCAAGTTCGGAGACCCGTCTCTCGGAGGCCAATAAGCTATTCTCGAGCTCAGACATTCTCTCAACTTTCGCCTCTACTTCAGATAACCTGGATTCAAATTGGGCAGCCAGTGTAGTGACATGTTTTTGAATTTCGGTTTCAATAACACTCCTTAACTCTTTCTTCAGCTCTTCATTTCCCTTCCGGATCAAGGCTTCAAGTCGGGTTTCCATTGAAGCGATATTCAAAGCATTACCGTATGTAGCCAGAGGGTCATTGACGCAAGTAATGGAGGAAGTGGTGTCATGTGTGTTTGATTGGGCGGGAGATTTCGCTGCAGATGTCGCAAGTTTAGCAGCGGCGACGACAACGGCATTGGTAGCGACGGCAGCACGTAGAGGTGTACCCGAGCGCTGTTCTGCCTTACAACAGTCGCATTTAGCCACTTTGCGGCGATCTTTAGGCAGATTTTTGAATTCCTCGGCTGATACGTCTAAGCATAAGTGATGATATACACGGGAACAGGAGTGACAGCCCATAGTGTCTTGGGCACCCATAAATTTTCCACAAGCTTCACATTTAGAGACAGTAGTTTTTGGGGCCATATTGAACGTTCCGGTAACTATGTATGTTACACTTATATCAACTTAATAATAACAATTGCTTAAATCTAAACGTATAAGTATGTACTTGAGTGTGATATATGTAATATATAATTGATAGTATATAATAAATATGTGCGTATGTAGTTATGTTTGTAAGAAAATTTATTATTATTTAATTATTTTACTAAAGTTACGAAACTAACAAGAAAACACAAAAATTATAAAATAAAAAAGAGAAATTAATTAATAACTCCCGGTCCCAGCAGCTGAGGCTCGAACGTCGATCTATTGCGTACGATTCCAACGATCGCACCACTGCGCCACTTGGATCCTGATGTTAGCGACGAATTTTGTATACGTATTGAGTGAGAAACGCTGCCGCGGAGAAGGGGCTGGAAGCGAATACTGCACTGGTTGGCTTACGTAGCTCGCCGATATATGTCCGTCTCTTTTTCTCGAAGGTAGCGGGGGGCCGCTCACGCCGTCACGTCGCGCTGCTCGCGGAAGTGAAGGCACTCAGGCGCACGAAGAAATAGGCCGTAAGAGAATGGGAGACAGGTTATGATTGCTATTACTGTTTATGAAGACTTATGATTTATTAGCGGGAGCAACCGGTAACACGTCTGCTCTGTACAGTTACTCGGACGAAAAAAAAAGAAAAAAAAAAAAGAAAAAAATGTACAATAAAGAGTTATTCTATTCTATTCTATTCTATTCTATTCTATTACTTCAAGAAATTTATTCAAACTTACAAGACTATCATTTTGTGTAAATCCATAGTCATGTACCAATTACAACATGATAGTCCAGTGGGTAGAACACCCGCCCGAAAACAGAAGGGCGTGAGTTCCAATCCTGGGTCGGGCCTACACCAATTTGTCTTTTCTAAAGTCATATGTGTGGTTAATTTATCATGGTTGTTTACGGTGAGGGAAAACATCGTGAGGAAACCCACATAGCTAAGTTGTACTTAGTCATGTGACAGTGTATTCGTACAAAACGGCGACAGGCCTGCCCCCTATCACGTGAGTACACTGTCCAAGCAAAACGTGGGTACCTTCTCTGGACACTAGATGGCGCTGCCATGTGAGTTCAGAAGTATTAGTACCTGTCCCAACCCCTTCAGGGATAAACGGCGTGAATGTTTATGTTATGTTATGTACCTATTAGTGTAATTTACACCTCAATTTACAAATTGGTATAGCGTTTTATGAACAAAATTAATAGCTGCATGTTAAATGGTTTAGTAGAGCATAAGAAAATCTTATTGGTTGTCTAGGATTTTATTATATACTGGTAAAGGTTTTTAATTTGGATAATATTGCATGTAGGGCCAATGTTCAAATGGTCATTTACCAATTAAAAGTAAAATTTTTAGATTGTAGTTTTTATACACTTGCAGTAAACTCGTACAGTTAAATCGAAACTTTTATGAAGTCTGATTTACTAGCGCATATTTGCCAATATATTCTCATCTAAATTTCCAAAACTAAGCAGAATACACACGAAAATATATCAGTAGACAAGCAGCAGCAGCTAGTTCGGCTGAACACAGTTCCATAATATTGCAATCTCCGTCTGCAAACACTTTGTATGCGTTAGCAAGCAATACGTACTCGAGTGGCCGCGGTTGAACTTTCCTCGGAACAGCAATGTGCTCTTTCCTATTTAGCCACTAGTGGAACATACTCTTGTACTGCGATCGGACGATTACAATAAATTAATTGCTAATAAACAAACCATGCTGTTAGGTATTACTCGGTTCTCTTGTGTTGAACTCGTTTCTAGTGTTGAAGATTTGTAGAATATGGGTCTGAGGAGATTTTGAGGGGAATATAGCTTTGTAGTATCGGCTTGGAATAGAATTAACAAATTTCTTCCCGCAGGTATAGGAAAATGTAACTAAGGGTGTTCGGATTTGTTTATGATGTTTTTAGGTGATAACAATTTTAACAAATATCACCAACAACCTTTATTTTACAATCTTTTCCTTATCCTAATCCAAAAGTAGCAATCAGATGTTGTATAATAACTCATGTTTATCCCTACTATTCTCTTAAGGGTTCGAGTCTTCTTAGAATTGGATATTGGCATAATGATTAGGTCTAAAACTTTTTTTTCCATCAGATAGAAAATCCAAGTTTTTTTTTGGAAAGTTAGTTTAAAAGTTTTTTCACAATTTTATATGCTGAACATACATACATACATACATACATACATATACTCACGGCTATAAATCCCTAGATTGGGTAGCCAGAGCTAAGAAATGAGAAATTCCTCAGCCACCTTTGGAAAGTTGAGTGGGGAAAAGATGATAAAATAAAGGTTGTTGGTGATGGGGCTCCAACCGCATCGCCCAATAATCCCTTTAAAGCCCCAATACCGTTAGTCGCCTCTTACGTTCACCCACCGGAAGAAATGGGGTCGTCCTATTCTAAGCCGACACTACACAGCTTGCTGAACATTAGGTATTAAACTAAAATAAGACATTTATTTATTGAAGTGATAAACCCTGTTCAACTAACACCCTCATGGATGGGCTCTCCAATTTACGGAATCATTTTACTTTTCAGGCAATAAAGTAATTCGTATCTCATCGCAACGTCTCATGCACACTTGGATTAATCTCACAGGGAATTTGTGAGTGTACCTCCAAGTTTTGGAATCTAGGACCGCCAAATAACTTGGCCTATAGTCAGCCTATTTAAATGCTGTAAAGACTGCACACGGAATGTCCCTTTGTTTAAATTACCATCTAGATAGCTTTAGTTCAGATTTAAAATAGCCTTGTTATCATAATAAAAAACATCGCTCCTTGTGCGGAAAAGGGAGTTTTAAATCCTGGGGGGACAAAACGAATGTACTTTTTAAAAAAATAGTTCGTTTGTAAGAATGTTGTCGGTAAGAGAAATAATTTGGAAAAAACCGCTGAAGTTTTTCCGGAAGAAATAACTTTCAGTGATATGATTACCAATTTATAGTTTTTTACTCTAAAATCTATGTTTGTAAGTATATCTATTGTTCTGTGCAATTGCACGGTTTTTTTTATGGTTAAAAGAACTTACCTAAGTGAATTTCTACCAAAATTATATGAAATGTTACATCCGAAGAGATTTAGTAAACCATGTAGTCCGATTCAGGATACACTGCATGGTCACACCGTTTCAGAGCGAAAATAACGATTTTTCAACTCATTCCGTTCACCAATCGGTCTCTCGCCCTCCAATCTCGTTCCTATGTTCGGTTCTTCATTTATTTTAGAGGTATCTTAGCTGTGAATTTGCAACTGAAGGGTTAGATAGGTTCACCTTTCTCTGGGTTAGGGTGGGTACTAAATCTCTTCGGATGTAACATTTCATATAATTTTGGTAGAAATTCACTTAGGTAAGTTCTTTTAACCATAAATTATATTTCAATGTTACATCCTCAAGATTTAGTAAACCATGTAGATGTTTAGAGTTCTGGTTGCAAATGATAACATGTATTTGGTTAAATAAATTATTGCAAACAATAAAATTATTACAATTAAAGGTATTGGTGAAAGTCCATTTCCCATTAAATTACAAAGTATTTAAAAACTGTCATTTACTACTAAAACGAGTATAATACCAAAAGTCAAAATACATATTTTGTTTATCACATATAGGATGATAAAAAATAAAGCTATACCAAACAGGTCGACTAGCCAGTCTATCTACTTGCTTTCTTAAACTACCAATGGGCATCTCTGATCAGTACGCAGCCAAAAAGTGTTTATGTCATTGTAAATGTAAAATGATTAACGAAAATTTCTTTCAAAATAGAAAGATGAATCTTTGTAGCCAAAGTATTTGAAAGAAGAATTAAATACATGTAGCAACTATATCTTGAGATCTATACAAGAAGATAAGAGTGCTTTTCTTAATAAATTTATTTTTAAGAATAATATTTATAAATTACTTATACTCCCGAGATTAAAATACAATTATATTTATATGCTTAGGAATAAGTCCAAACCAAGAGGAAAGGTTTGATTTGAATTTGCGTTCCATGCATATAAATCAATATTCATAAGTTAGGTACAAAACTAACACCCATTTATAATTCACAAAAAATCGCCAAACTGTTGTTGGTTGATTAATTTAAGACATAAAACTTATTAATGAGTGCACTCTGTATTTGATACACCATACCTATAGAGGTATAATAGTACTTACTATTGCCAACCATATATACATGTATATATATATGACCATACCATAGCTAACAATATTTTAGACGATTTCAGTAGAAACTGCTTAACTAATTCGACTGGAAAAATAATCAGAACAAGAATGAATTAACAATGCTTTCTTTTTGTTAAACTTTAGGTAATAGACATTATTATAATATCTTTAAAGTTTATAAGATTTTCTTAAAGATATTTTCTGACTTAATAAATAAAAAAAAAAGAGAGAGCCTTTGAATTTGTTAAGGCCAAAAAAAAATGACTGTATTTCTACACCTTTATTTAATATATGTCGAATGTTCAAAAAAGGAAACATTGAGAATTGCAGTTTCAAGGTACAAATGGAATGAAAAAATATTATAAGCATGAAGATCATGTTGCAATCAAGAATATTTCTGTAATAAAATTAAATATAACATATGTATGAATATTATACAATATGTTTTGCTTGTGATGTAAATAGGCATATTTATGTTTCGCCTTGACAGAATATGTGTTTAAAAAGAAAACCATATCTTGGCCTGTATCAGTATTTTCCTTTAATTATACGAAAATATTGTTCGGTTGCACAGAGCGGCGATCAGTCACTGCACACCCAAACGGGAACCAATGGCGTGAGATATGATTGTATGTATACATACAAAACAAAAAACGATAGCATGCTCTTGATCATAATATCCAATTAAATAAAAGTAAATTATTGACGTAAGAAATATAAGGGAATTTCATACCTACCCTGCTACATACCCGCGATATGCTTTTGTATAGTAATATTTCTAAAACCAACTAGATTCAAACCCAATAAAAGGGAACTATCTTCAGTTCGTTTTCCTCGTATGACCATGACAAGACCATAGACATAAAATAACCGCCCTTGCATGCGGATCCATAAGCAGTTATAAATACGTTCTGCAAAAGACGATTCAGATAAAATGTAATGATATAAGTTTAGTGTAAAAACTTCCAAAGACCAACTGCTTTTTATATATAATTTTTATATTAGAAAATTCTTTATTTAAATATGTAAAAATATATGAACAAGTAACAAATTCAAATTTGTATGTTTGCAATTGCAAACACGTAAGTGGTTTTGCGATGGATAGGTTTCAATTGTGTCAGTTATGCTATTGGAGCTCTGTATTTACTAAATACCAACAGAGACATTCGTAAAGATAAACGGTAAAGGTAATGGTCTAGAAGGAAAACGATAAAATTTGTCAAGTTTGTGAAAACTAAATTTTTTCGTGTTCTTTACCTTTGGTAAAGGCATACGTACAATTGCTAAAAGAAACAAAATGTAAGATTCCTTTGAATCTATTGTGTTATTCGAGATGATTCCCTTATGATCTCTGAATGAATTTCTCGGTTTAAGAACTAATCTACAATCTCAATCACACATGTATAAATATTTGTATATAATACATATATTTCATTTACAACACATGAATAAAACGTTTCTCGTACGTGGCCCTCAAAAATTTCAAAAATTAGTTGACATAATGAATTTTATGAAAAAAATTCTTACACCCTTCCACGACGTTATAATTTACAAAGATATGAATGGATCATCAGCATCATCAGCACCTATGTGCATTGTGACAACACTGACTGTACCTGTGAGCGTCTAGCAGGTGGCGGCCGGTGGCGGCGGCGGCAGTGACGTGACATGTCCATCACGGTCTTCATCACGGCAGGTACAAGCACAACCGTAGCGAGCGGGGACAGTTGCGCCGGCGGTCTTGTAATGCCATGTGGGCATCATAATTAGACAGCAAGATAGTCCGTCGTTTTTCGTATGTGGGTAATAATGAAAACTATTTTAATTTTCATATGTGAGTAATAATGAAAAACATTATTACCATGTGATTATTCAAAATAATGATGTTGATTTATCCATAACAAGTTTATTGGATATGTAACTAAGAGCCAAAAGGCAATCAAAGCTGATATTTTGTTTGTGATTTTTCCAAACTATTATTACGGCAAAGTCAGCACCTCAAGTGAAATTCACTGAGTAGATTATCAGGTACCTGTCGATATACTTACCATCATACTGTTTCATGTTAATCCTGCTGGGATATATAACCCCAATGTTCAGAGAACTCGTCAGTGATGGGAACTATGGTCGTCTCGACCTTTAGGTTGTTCTTGCTTGGGTATGTCATTCGTACTGGTTCGTATGACACATTATTTTCCGACAACTCAACGTTTTTATAGTAAAAACTTACGGTCGGTGCACACCGTATTATTTAATATACATGTAGTAACTATTTACTGATTGATGATAATGCTGAAATGAATAAAGCTACTTTCTGGGAAGTATCTCGTACAACCACTTTAGGAAAGCGCATGCCAATTGATCTTCTGGATAATAACTCGTATTACCTCTTTAAGAAGATTAAAAAGTTGTCGATGTATAATATTATTCATTATGATAACGTACGGTAGGTGCACACCGTATTATTTGATATACATTTAGTAACTATGTACTGAATGACAATAATGCTGAAATGAATAAAGCTACTTTCTGGTAAGTATCTCGTACAACCACTTTAGGAAAGCGCATGCCAATTGATCTTCTGGATAACAACTCGTATTACCTCTTTAAGAAGATTAAAAAGTTGTCGATGTATAATGTTATTCATTGTGACAACGTACGGTAGGTGCACATTGTATTATTTAATATACATGTAGTAACTATGTACTGATTGATGATAATGCTGAAATGAATAAAGCTACTTTCTGGGAAGTAGGTATCTCGTACAAAAGAAAAGTATTTTAAAAAAAAAACCTTTTATCACGTTCTTTTATAACGCCTTATCACGTTCTGAAATTTTAGCCGTTGGTTATACATATTAATCATGTCACCTTTTGGGGGATATCTTGTAAAACCAGTTCAAGAAAATACATTATGACAATCAATGTTCTGGTTAATATTCCTTATTATCTCTTTAAGAAAATTTTAATATTGAACATCTTTACTGTTTTTATGATTCATGACACTTTCTACCCTGTATCGCGTAGGTAAAACCACTTCAGATATACATTACCTCAATCTTCTGGGTAATTAATATTACATTACTTATTATCACTTTAACAAGACTAAAAAGTGGGTCATTGATAAAGTTAATTGGAATTATGTCACTTTCTGCGCAGTATCGCACCATCACTTAAAAAAGTGGATTGAAGAAAAAACTGTATGATAAGTATAATAACTCATTAAGGGGCTTAAGAACATAAAATGATTATATTACTCACCGCCATTTTTGCCGCCAACTATCAAAAATGAATTTACATATATAGTATTTCGGAGGTAGGTCCTTGTCAATTCATATATTTACTTGAACAGTCATTATACACTGGCATTTTCTAGCTGAAAAGCTGAAAATATATGATTGTAACAATTTCTATTTTACGGAGACGAGACGTGTTTCCAATGCAGCACACCTAAAAAGAATGAAGAACCGAACATAGGAACGAGATTGGAGGGCGAGAGACCGATTGGTGAACGGAATGAGTTGAAAAATCGTTATTTTCGCTCTGAAACGGTGTGACCATGCAGTGTATCCTGAATCGGACTACATGGTTTACTAAATCTTGAGGATGTAACATTTCATATAATTTTGGTAGAAATTCACTTAGGTAAGTTCTTTTAACCATAAAAAAAAACCGTGCAATTGCACAGAACAATAGATATACTCAGCCACATTTGGAAGTTGATAGGGGACAAGATGGTAGAAATAGAGTATCGTCGGTGAAGGGTCTCCAACCGCATCGCCCAAATTCCACTTAAAAATCCTCACACCCTTAGTCGTCTCGAACGACACCCGTGGGTAGAAAGAAATAGTGACATTCTAAGCCTGACATTCTACATGGCAACATAGCCAAGTGCAGTGTTCATACAAAGTAGTAGTGGCCTACGCGTTATCCCATGATAGCATACATACATACATTCATATACTCACAGCTTTAAATCCCTAAAAGGGGTAGCCAGAGCTAAAGAATTAGAAATTTGTCAGCCACTTTTGGAAAATTGAGTGGGGAAAAGATGGTAAAGTAAAAGTTGTTGGTGATGGGTCTCCAACCGCCTCGCCCAAAAATCCCTTGAAAGCCCCAATACCGTTAGTCGCCTCTTACGTACACCCATCGGTAGAAACGGGGTAGTGCTATTCTAAACCGACACTACACGGCGAATGATACATGATAGGTCAGGCAAAAATGTTGCTAAAAACACTATATACCATAATGTCACGTGGTACTCGTATTAACAAGTATAATTACCTCTGCCAACCTTTGAAAAATAAATGGCGTAATGGATGAGTAGTAATTATTGATATTTATTTAATTACTGTGAAAAGAAGAGTTATAAATCTGCTGGCAGACCATAAAGTATTCTATCTACCTACGTTTGTAATACAGTTGTAATGCCTCAAGAATAGTTTATTAACAATCAGTTAATATCAGTTCTAATTAACTTAACAATAGTCCTGCGAGGATAATCGATTAGATATTGAATTGAATAATTAGATATTGAAAGACAATGTGTATTTAACATTGTATAATACCACTCCATGATTGGATTGCTCAATGATAGACGTCGACGAAGTTCTATTGATTTATAGGTTTCATTACTTGTGAAATGAATACGAGATATGCCTTTCATAAGTTGGAAACTATTATTGATGACGCCATGTTTTCTATTGTGTGTGGTAGCTGATAGACAGACAGATCAGTGAATGAAGCCAAGATAAATAATTTTTACTCGAGTATTAATGAGGTTAAAAGAACGAAAATATAAAAAATACATCATACATACATACATATACTGACGGTTGTAAATCCCTAGAAGGGGTAGCAAGAGCTAGAAAATTTGAAATTACTCAGCCACTTTTGAAAGTTGCGTGGGGAAAAGGTGGTAAAATAAAGGTTGTTGGTGAGGGGTCGCCAACCGCATCGCCCAAAAATCTCTTAAAAGCCCCAATACCTTTAGTCGCCTCTTACGTACACCCTCTGGAAGAAATGGGGTAGTGCTATTCTAAGCCGACACTACACAGCAAATATAAAAAATAATATTAACATATATATGCTTTGGCTATTAGTTACTATTGGGAGAATAATAAACATTTGTTTGATGCTGTAAAATATTCAGTCTTTTTTAGTTTCGTTTCGTTCACACCGTTTATCCCCGAAGGGATTGGCAGAGGTACCAATATTAATTAACAACGTGACAGCGCCACCTAGTGTCCAAAGTAGATACCCACGTTTTGCTTAGATAGTGTACTCACGTGATAGGGGGCAGGCCTATCGCCGTTTTGTACGAATACACTGTCACATGGCTAAGTACAACTCGGCCATGTGAGTTTCCTCACGTTGCTTTCCCTCACCGCTAACGGCCATGATAAATTAACAACACATATGACTTAAGAAAAGACAAATTGGCGTAAGTCCGCCCAAGATTCGAACTCATGCCTGTCTGTTTACCGGCGGGCGTTCTACCCATTGGAGTATCATGTCGTCAAATATTAAGTACATATATGATCGAAAGCCAAAAAAGCGATTTTGGGTAAAAAGTACAAAAACCGGTTTTCCATGATCATGCCAAGTGCCAATCGATAATCTTCGCCTATCCCAATGTGAATTAATAGCGTAAGTATATCTAGGTTAAATTTAGAAAGTTAATCATATACTGAATACGCATAAGAATATCACTCAGCAATTTTCATACTTCACACTAAAATTATTGAATTTCTTATACATAGCATTCTATTTTCTTAAACGACCATTAAAATATAAGCATATTAAATTAAAATAACTCAGTTTTACATATCATGCATTCGTAACACATTTTTTTAAATTAAATGTTTGCTAACCAATATTTTTTACCGTTGATACAAACAATTGCAGGTTACTGTATGATATTGCATATCAATTTAATTAAAAAAAAACTTTTACATTCCAATATATATTGAACTCTATACTTAATTAAATTTCCAGCAAACATTTTTGTTATATGAATCTGCAAAACGGTGAGGGAAAACATCATGAGGAAACCCACATGGCTGAGTTGTACTTAGTCATGTGACAGTGTATTAGTACAAAACGGCGATAGGCTTGCCCCCTATCACGTGAGTACACTGTCCATGCAAAACGTTGGTACTCTGAACACCAGGTGACAAAGTCACGTGATGTTCAGAAGTATTAGTACCTCTGCCAACCCCTTCGGGGATATTCGGCGTGAACGTTTATGCGTTATGCTAATCTGCAAAAAATAGTATCCAAAACGGAATAACACAAATTGTTCCGAGTACATGCATATCGCAACTGCGGCCATAGCATTTCATAACTGTGTAAAAGGCCCGGGGAAAGTTGGTGTGAATTTTGTTCTACGACGTGTTATCACGGCGACTGCGGCGGAGAGACTGCATTGTGACGCGTTTTTGTTCGAGTGTAGTACCGATGTATGGAAACTTCTCTAGCTAGTGGACGCGGGACTGGCTTCCTATGTGATGAGACTGATGAGGGTTGTGTGAATTGTCATCGTCTTAACTGGTTTTAAGTTTTTCTTACGTCCCTGGAGTAGGCGGTGAACCCATTTGACATACGATGGGGTAGATGATGGAGAATATTAGCAATAAAAAATCGTTAAAAAAGGTTTTAACGTACAAATATTTATACACTCGTCATTTTAAACTAAAGAACTCTTCTCAAACGCAGCGTTTTTTTGCTGCATTAAATTCAATCGGATTTTAAGCTAACACGATTAATGATCATTTATAGTAATTCTAGTCAATAAAAAAATGTCTTAAACTAAAAAAACATTGACTGCAATGTATAACAGTGTAAACGAGGCACGAGGGAAAGTTAGTGTGTATTTTTATCACGGCCGTAGAGATACTGCATTGTGGCGCGGCTTTGTTCGAGTGTCGTAGTCGATGTATCTGGAAACTTCGTGAGACTAGCTTCCTTCGTGTTCGTTACCTGAATTAGGATTTAAATAGCATAAGCATAAGCATAAACGTTCACGCCGCATATCCCCGAAGGGGTTGGCAGAGGTACTAATACTTCTGAACATCACGTGACTTTGTCATCTGGTGTTCAGAGTACCCACGTTTTGCATGGACAGTGTACTCACGTGATAGGGGGCAGGCCTATCGCCGTTTTGTACGAATACACTGTCACATGACTAAGTACAACTCAGCCATGTGGGTTTCCTCACGATGTTTTCCCTCACCGTTAACAACCATGATAAATTAACCACACATATGTCTTTAGAAAAGACAAATTGGTGTAGGCCCCGACCCGGGATTTGAACACTAGTCGCTTGCACGTTAACCGAGTGTTCTACCCACTGGGCTATCACGGCTGTTATATTAAATAGATTTTGAACATACATACATACATATACTCACGGCTATAAATCCCTAAAAGAGGTAGCCAGAGCTAAGAAATTATAAATTCCTGAGCCACTTTTGGAAGTTGAATGGGGAAAAGATGGTAGAATAAAGGTTGTTGGTGATGGGTCTCCAACCGCATCGCCCAAAAATCCCTTAAAATTGCCCCAATACCGTTAGTCGCCTCTTACGTACACCCACCGGTAGTAATGGGGTAGTGCTATTCTAAGCCGACACTACACAGCTATAGCTAAAGATTTTGAAATACGATAATAATAATTATGTACATCAATGTAAATATTTAGAGACTCATTTTTTTAAACTGTATAAATCCCCTGAAAAGCACTTTCTTTCCCTGTATCTTATATATCCAATTTTGAGCTCACAGGTCACGTGATAAATAATGGTATCGTAGTAAAAAAACAGGTTAAATTTTTTAAAGCTATTTACTTAAAAAACATTGATTGCGATACATAACAGCAGAAAAGACACTAGGGAAAGTTTGTGTGTATGTTGTTTTATGACGTGTTGTTATCATGAGACTGCATTGTGGCGCGGCCTTGTTCGAGTGTCACAGTCGATGTATCTGGAAACTTCTCTGGCTAGTAGACGTAGCAGTAGCTTCCTTAGTGGTGATAATACCATTGTTTTCGGATAGTCTTCGTTTTTATCTAAACATATTAACAGTAAAAAAAAGTTGTTGGAAAAGGTATCATTGTATAAATAGTTATACACTGTTTATTATAAACTATATAAATCCTAAACTACAAATATATAATATACAGCGTGTTAGTTTGACGGCGATTGTTACTTCAATATTAATTCGTATATTAAAGTTTAATGCTTAATATCCACCATATGAAATAAACAAAAAGATTAAAACCGCTTTAGCAGAAAAACTTACTTTCTCCATCAGATGGAAAACTGTGGTTATCTACACTAGCCTAGCGCACACACTCCTACCCGTATAATGTCTCACCC
>CAUYWD010000380.1:0-43322 GCA_963576735.1 Bedellia somnulentella | reverse complement strand
AATACGCAGTGGATTAATTAAAAATTCTGTGTTAATTTCTGTTCATAGTACAGGTACAGGTATGATGAAAAGTGCTTTGTATTTTTTTTCTAAAAATTATAATTGAAACTGAAACGTGGGTCAAACACCAATCTATGAGAATTTTAACTTTATTTACCTATAAATACAGCTCGAAGTGCAAATGAAATAGTAAAAAAATGGAAAAATAAAAAGAAATAGGTTTATCATAAAACTTATATTTAATTTGCCATAAAAAACTAGGTATTAATTATTACAGTACACAGTACATCAGTTCATTTTTTTGTATTATTTTCTTGGCCTAAATGGCCTAATAGAACATATAATGTTACTGTAAAATAAATAAGTACCTACGTAAAAAAATCATCCAACAGGAGACGGGATATGGGATAATTTGGACAAAACTCAAAAAACATTCACTTGGTCATCCAGTTAACTCGAATAACTTAATTCGGATTAACTTGAGTTTGGCTTTTTCCGAGTTGGTACATCACTACCCGTCGCCTGCGCTTGTTGATCACCCCCACCCCACTGCCTGCTGCCAACCCAAAGTTCAAACGCGAGAGAAAAAGTATAATAGTCCATTTCACATTAGCATTTAAAATTATGATTTGTTGTAGGTAAAGATACTTATTTAATTTATTTATGTCAAAACACATCATGCTTAACAAGTAACTTCTATTAGAAAATAACGCTATATTTCGGCTATAATTACCTACATAATTTCATTAATTATACATTTTGATCGCGTCTGTACATCTATTCATTTGTTCCTAAAACTTAACATAGATTTTTCAAATCTTTCCACTGCGTATTTGCATAAAGTTTTTACACTACGAGAGGCAGAATTTCACGCACTATTTATACGTATAGAGTTTACTAAAAGAAAAGGTCCCTTTCTATAAGCACTATTTGTGTACGCTGGCATGACGCCGGGACGGTATGTCATTGAAAAGTCTTGTTCAATATCTCTGTTCCTACAAGATCAATCGTTATGAAATTTTGCGTATCGGGAGAAGTATTTAGGAAGAGTTTTTTTGTGTAAACACTGTTGCTTTACAATTAGCCGTTTTCGAGTACGGCGATGTGTACGCTAGCTTGACGTTACGCCAGCGTACACAGTGAAAATGGTGTTTATTTCCTAAACTAAAGAGGCACTATTTTTTTTAGTTTTACACTAATTAGGCACTATTTAGGCAGAGTTTTTTGACATAGTAACCAGCTCGATACAGCTTCATGGTACGCCAACTTAACGCACGCCTTAAGTCAGTCGCCTCGCGCCCGCCACAGCAAGAGGACATGCCAAAATTTTACATGCCTATGATTGCAAATTACGTAAACAAAAAAAAGATAATAAAAGTTTTATAGCAGATATACATATGCTCACGCCATTAATTCCAGGGGTAGTAAGGTAGGTAGGGGTTCCATTTCATAGGGGTAGGCAGATATGTATAATTATATACATACATACATATATTCACGCTATTATTTCCGATTGGGGTAGGTAAATACGTTTTATCACATACATGCAAATTATATTATATTATAAATACTCACGCCATTACTTCCCATCGGAGTAGGCAGATACGTTTAATTACATACATACGCACATATACTCACGCTTTTACTTCCGCTTGTGGTAAGCAGATAATTTTAATTACATACATACATACTTAAACTCCCACCATTATTTCCGTTAGGGGTAGGCAGATAAGTATTGTTTCAAATATGCATACTTATACTCACGCCATCACTTCCCGTGGGGGTAGGCACAGGCGTATAATTACATACATGCATACTCACGCCATTATTTCCCATTGGGGTAAGCAAATACGTTTAATCACATATATGCATACATAAATTAACGCCATTATCTCTCATTGGATTAGGCAGATACGATTAATTACATACAAATACTCACGTCATTATTTCACATTGGGGTAGGCTGAAACTATCGATCGCCACTTCGTACGACCCCGGCAAACTTTTTAATAAATATACTTTTATTTTTAAGTCAAATAGGAGTTCCCGCTTATTTAATATTTTGTGTGAAATATGACGTAAAAATATTTGGGAAATGGTTGTGTATGAACATGAATAGGATATATGTAAGTATAGTAGCGAAAGAGATATATAGACGCAATGTGTCGTCGTTTATTAAATGAGAGTTTGATAGTCCATAAGAGAGTTATAAAAAAAAGGCGGGAGCAATTTCGTACGACCGCCCGCAAAAATCGCGCGCTCGCGAATGATTCAGAAACTGAAATCGGTGTAGTGGAATAACAAGCGTCTGCGGCCTTCTGCGGCAGTAACTGTGAAGGACCTCCGATTTCAGCAACGATAAAGTGTAATGGAATAAGCTCTTTACAGCTGGTAACGGTTTAATGTTTTTTGACATGAATTCCTCATGTGGGGATTATTACTCATAAATAAAAGATGTTATTAAAGGAAAGAAAAATTTCGACACTGGCGGGGTTCGAACCCGCGACCTTCGGGTATACGCCCCCGTCGCTATGCCAACTGAGCTACAGTGTCAGTTGGCATCCAGCGCGAAATTTCTCTATCCTTTGTTTCTTTTTTACACGTTCAAGTAGTGTTTGCGTTTCCTACCTCCGAATTTTAACTAATTCGGACGGCCACTTGTCTACCTTTTCAGATAGAATGCAAATGTTGGAAACGCCTAACTATCACATAATTTAATGTTTTTTGACATGAATTCCTCATGTGGGGATTATTACTCATAAATAAAAGATGTTATTAAAGGAAAGAAAAATTTCGACACTGGCGGGGTTCGAACCCGCGACCTTCGGGTATACGCCCCCGTCGCTCTGCCAACTGAGCTACAGTGTCAGTTGGCATCCAGCGCGAAATTTCTCTATCCTTTGTTTCTTTTTTACACGTTCAAGTAGTGTTTGCGTTTCCTACCTCCGAATTTTAACTAATTCGGACGGCCACTTGTCTACCTTTTCAGATAGAATGCAAATGTTGGAAACGCCTAACTATCACATAATTTAATGTTTTTTGACATGAATTCCTCATGTGGGGATTATTACTCATAAATAAAAGATGTTATTAAAGGAAAGAAAAATTTCGACACTGGCGGGGTTCGAACCCCGCCAGTGTCGAAATTTTTCTTTCCTTTAATAACATCTTTTATTTATGAGCTGGTAACGGTGTTGTAAATTCTGCTTTTTTTCTTGCTGATTGTTTTTAGATTGGGTTGTTTGTAGGTTTGTTTCTTTTGCCAAATTCATTTATTTGTTTGATTAAAATAGTAGATAGATAGTAAGCATAACATAACATAAACGTTCACGCCGAATATCCCCGAAGGGGTTGGCAGAGGTACTAATACTTTTGAACATCACGTGACTTTGTCATCTGGTGTTCAGAGTACCCACGTTTTGCATGGACAGTGTACTCACGTGATAGGGGGCAGGCCTATCGCCGTTTTGTACGAATACACTGTCACATGACTAAGTACAACTCAGCCATGTGGGTTTCCTAACGATGTTTTCCCTCACCGTTAACAACCATGATAAATTAACCACACATATGTCTTTAGAAAAGACAAATTGGTGTAGGCCCGACCCAGGATTTGAACACTAGTCGTTTGCACGATAACCGAGTGTTCTACCCACTGGGCTGTCACGGTTGCTTAAATAGGCTGTCCTCGGTTTGTTAACAAGCGAGCGAAGGAAATTCTAAAAAAGAACGAGGATGATTCATCATTAAAAGTTGGTTTAGAAAATGTTATTACAATAAAAATAGGTGCACGGGTAATGTTACGCAGAAATATTGATGTGAGTAAAGGTCTAGTAAATGGGTCAATAGGAGTGATAGAAAAAATTCATTGGGATGTCGATAGAAATAATACTGCACGTAAAATCACAATAAAATTTAGTCATTTAATATATGAGCTAGAACGTATAAAGACAAAGTTTCAGATATAATGCATTCGTTCACCGGGAACTATTTCCAATTTGCATAGCTTATGCAATCACTATTCACAAATCACAAGGACTTAGTCTGGACAGCGCTCTTCTCGACATAGGCTCTTCGATATTTAGCAGAGGACAGGCTTATGTTGCGCTCTAGAGTTAAAACACTCGACGGAGTACATCTCATTAACCTCGATCCCAGTCAAATTAAGGCACAAGAAAGCTCCATAATAGAATATAATCGCCTTCGAACAATATACCGCCCTGACTTGCCGCATTTAAACATAAATAGAAAACGAGTAAAAAAAGTTACAGATACTGAATGGGCAATGCGTCTAAATATTTCTAATATCCAAGACGGTGAAGATCATTGTTCAAAAAATAAAATCAAACGCAGAAAAAAAAATACCAACTTATTTCTTTACAAAAAGTAATGATATCCCACCAAAAACATTTTAAATGTAAAAAATGTTAGCCAAGCAAATACAATACAAAAATTTATAATATGTTAACTAAAAGACTTCGCAGACAAAAGGATTGATATCTGAATGGTTGCCAAGCACTGCAGATAATCCTGAAATACAAAGTAGAATACAAGTTAAATAAAAGTTTTGATTTAATTTGGCTAGTTTTCACCACAAAATCAAATTAAAATGTACCTAGCAGATAAGTTGATTATCATGATAACTCGTATGTGGAAACGACCAAAATTAAATCAAAACTTTTATTTAACTTGTATCTACTTTGTATTTCAGGATTATCTGCAGTGCTTGGCAACCATTCAGATATCAATCCTTTTGTCTGCGAAGTCTTTTAGTTAACATATTATAAATTTTTGTATTGTATTTGCTTGGCTAACATTTTTTACATTTAAAATGTTTTTGGTGGGATATATTATACTGTATGGGACCCCATGTATCAAGTTTATATAAAAATGCTTCAACAAAATCGAAATAAGTGTATTAAACACCTCACTATAGATTTCCATATTTAGACAACCTTCCTAACTTCATCATCATCATCATCATCATCATCATCAGCCACTGGACGTTCTAACTTTAAAACCCTTAAGATGTACAAGGACACTAGGGATCAACTAATTTTATTGAAAACCATCCATAAAAAGGACTTGTAATCAAGGTTAAACTTCAGCTGTTCGTCCTACAATACTAGAATCCGATTCACATTCCGCACCCCATTTTCCGAATATGACATTTTTTTCTTTTTTTATTGAGCATTTATTCATTTTAAATACTTTTGTAAACAGTTGGACTTTGTTGAATCAGCCGATCAACCTTTAATGTTCGAGTCCTAAAACTTTCTCATGATATAATTATTTAGATTATGAATTTATTTATTTTAAAGTATGTATTTTAAGTACTTTTATCCATCAATATATGTATCTTATCTTGCCATACAACGCGGTAACGCTTCCAGCATCTTAGGTACCCTTTCCCGATAAGAGGAACTGGAAGAAGTTTTTAGATTTTAAGTTAGGTTTTTTTTTTTTTTTAATAATATAAAATTTTTCTTTTTTTAAATTTATATATGCCTGACCATGATAATTTAATGTACAGGGTTTATTAATTTTTCCTACCTTGACTTTTATTTAGTAAGCTTTATGATAATGGTAAGCTAGTTCTAAATAAGCTCTTATTGATTGTGTACCGAAAATAATAATTTCCTTGGAAAATAATAGTTGCACGGGGATTTGCTATAACTAACTCATATGGCCAATAGAAAGGAGTTTCACGTTTCTGATTTGACTCAAGAGCATTCTGCTCCCGGAAAAACTGTCCGTCCACTCTTGGTCTTAGTACCTATGCTGACTTGTACCTAGTCAATATACTTCGTACCAGATACCTTAAGTTGCTAGATTAATAAATCGCGCGCATAGCACACTATTACGCTGAGCGATTTCTGATTTATTCTCTGATTGATTATTGTTACTTTTGTGTTTAAATTACACCATCTGAATTTATTACTGAATAAACTTTTGTAACATAAATTACCCTTTTATTCCCTCAATATGGATAACTTTATATATTATCTTACATATATATTTATTTTTGTATTTGATGTTTATTACCAGTTTTTAAATATAAATATACCTACTTCAAAATCAGTACCATATATGACAAAGAATCTTATTTAGGTATACTTAATAATAATAATATCATAATTAATTATACATGTACATGTTTTTAAAATCTTGTTATATTCGCTTGGTCTGGTGGGGATGACAATCTGATGCCTTCAAACGAATTCATCTCTATAAACTATCCATATCATAGCCGATGTACAATTATTTTGTTTTAAATACTTATTTTAATTTGCAATTTTCTATATCAACTTCAAAATTAGTATACTATACTATAACTATTGGTAGAAACTTTAGAGGTCATCCTTGCTTGAAATATTGTGTACAGTTTGTTTCTCTAATAAATATTAAGCTATGGTAAAATGTACATAATTTTGATTTATACCATTTTAATTTATTTTTACCTTCCCCTGCTCGTGGTTCTAATTATATTTTTAACAAATGGAAGCAGGGCGAAGATTTGAGGTAAAATCTACAGTTATAGTCTTGACAGTTATGATGAGCGGCACTTTTAAAGTACAGAAACAATGTTAAGATTATATATTAATTGTGCTTCACTTATGTATATAGATTGACAAGACAAAGATGACAGCGATATCCAAAAATAATACACGGTGTGCTTAAATAAGTGTGAGTGGGTGACCCTAGTGTGGCGGATTCTATACTAGCCCTATAAAAATTCACGTATTTGACATTTTAGCCCGTATCGTACACTTTATCGTAATTGATATATTGTGATGATAGAAGTTATTATTTGTTTTATAATATATTTGCATCGAAATCTTTTATTTCGGATCCAAAGCAAAGCATATAAGATGGTGATAATTACAGTCTTAATTTGGACATGAATGGCTAAAAATTTAATATTTCCCGAAGGATATGCAATGGATTTAGATTCTGTGCTAATGATTATGACTTAAATACCAGAATTAACGAAAATAAGACAATTATAATTCACACAGACAGTTCATCTTGATGCCTAAGTCGTTGTAGGCAGCTATCGTGTCCGCGAGAGGATCACAGGTATGCAGGAGGTATACCCTTGTTGACGTTTATACTATGATGTTTATCACTCTCTACCAACCCATGCACCTATACACCAGCATATCTATTATGGTTAAGATATCTCAAAGCTACTAAAGATTTTGGCTAAAAATTACTTAAGATTTAAGAAAACTTCAGAAGAAAAGTATTGAATGTTTGATGCTGATTTGGTTTATATGACAAATAAAACATAGTCTCCACCGATGTACGTCTTTATCGTTCGTTTTACGTTCTGAACTTCTACGTTGTAGTTGTAATGCTCACGGGATTTATCAGAGCCCTACCTATAGCCCTGAGTAGAGGTATACCCTTTGGAACTATCATATCAAAGTTGAGCTCTCTGGCTTTAGTAGGTTTTATGATAGAGCGTGACTTACAACCTCTACACAGCAATTTAGTGGCTACCCCATTTACTTTGATGTCAGTTAAGTATTTATCAAGTTCCAGGTCTAAAGCTGAACTTGAGCTATTTCATTGTTTTTCATTTTTATCCTTCGGATTACCCTTCTTGGTATGTATATATTTTTTTTTTGTTCGCTGCAATGAACTGACAAATGAGAAGACTTTTCCAGCCAGACCAGGTGAACAAGGCGGTCATAATTATAATAATTTATCTTTGATATTGTTGATATTATTTAATTTAAGTAATGGAATTTAGTTTTATTATTGATATTCAAATACACTATCTTATTAATTTGCAATACTGAATATTAATGCAAAAAATATAAAATGTATACAAAACAGGAACAATACATTCACAAATTGTAACTATGATCAATTTTCGAAACAGAATATTCAATTTATTAAATCAGTAGTAGTCCCCATTTGATGTAAATATTAAATATTGGTTTCAATATCATTACATCAATAAGGCCTCCGCGACAAAGTGAAAATTCCGGCTTCTGCCCAACAGGTTCGCCCAGTCCGGAGACACAAATATAACAAACTTTTTGAAATTACCCGAAAATTCAAATCGTTTTCTATTATTATTATTTTAGATTGAGCTACAATTAAACACATTCGTAAAACCTTACATTAAGAATTTGTAAATCTACCTAGCATTAATTGAGTTTATATAGTTAAATAATTACAAGTTGTATTTTGCCCTTTTCGGTAAATAGATTTGAATTTGAAGCATCTTGTCCATCGCAAAAGCAGAGTACATTTGCGATCAATTTTTCGCCTTGAGAATCATTCAAGATGTTCACCATATTGACCAACTTTAACCGTATTAAAGAAATTAAAAACTTGTTCGGGTTTAAGCAGCTGCCTGCGCACCTACCCTACACCGTGCAGCAGACAATCTACATCCTGGCGCCCATTAATTTTACATTAATTTAGTAGATTGTTTTTGGCGTAATAATATTGATCAAGCGATTCTCCGTACTGAACTCTTTCAGCCAGCATCTCAGACAAAATAAACAATAGCTCATCCATTATCATTTACCCTACGTCGTTTCAAACTAAGCGACCCAACCAAAGAGCTGCGGTTACTGTCTATTTTATTTTGGGAATAGTATCCACCCTCGCGTTTGCGTGCACAATGCTGTGAACATCGCTCCCTGCTATTTTCTCGTCCTCGCGCTAGGCGAACGCTCTCGCGTACGCCGAACCGGCTTACGAAGAGACCTCTCCGCTGTTATTGGACTATTCGTTGTTCACCTGTTCACCTCGATTGACCTCGGTATCACGCTCCCGTAATACCCACGGTCGATTTACCTCGGTATCACGCTCCCGTAATACCCACGGTTGTCGATTGACCTCGGTACCACGCTCCCGTAATACCCACGGTCGTTCAGCATAGCGCTTCCTGTCATCTCCAACACCTCCGTGTTGACTGGCTTTTTTTTTTTTTTTTTTTTGGCACCTCCATGCCAATTCTGCGCTCAATCTATCGTAACTGAGGCTACGACTCCTGCTCTCTTCTCGATCCATGGTGGAGAACTGAAACTGACAAATTTCAGCTTAGTAAACAATCAAGCCAACCCTCAGTACTGTTAGGCGGCCGACCCTGTTAGTCTTTTTAAAAAAAACTACAAAATACACCCTAAAATTTATTAAAGGAAAAAACACCAATATTCTCACAACACGAAACAAAGTACTGATTTCCTAAGTTGATAGGCGCTAAAGCCAAGATGCGCGTCTCGCGAGGTCCAGAATCTAACTGACCGAAAGTAATGAATTAATTTATACAATAACTATTATTCAAAGAAATGCTGACTTTCAATAATATACTAAGGAAAATTACTAGTGTGACTGAGATGCTGATTGAGCTCTAAGTCCATAGAAATAAGGGTTATAACAGCTCCCCCTTTTTGACGAAGCTTTATCCTTGAAGGGTGAAGCGGAGTTACTAAAATATCGAATCAACTTTAGAAATCAGTTTAACATAAATCGAAATAGTACATGACAGAAATAATAAACACATGACATTTAAAATTAGTTTCTAAGTAATAAAAATTAATCAAATCTTAACATAAAATAAATTTTATTGAATTAGTCGTAACACATGAAGTATTTGACAATACACATTAAGTATTAAAAGTTGAGATTTCTATTTGAAGACATGTAATGTTTAGAAGGGGCTGGTAGAGACTTTAAAGATTTATTATCATCATCGGATGAGGATACTTCGAACATTTCTATATTGTTTGAAACAGAGGATTTGTTCTTTACAGATTTCTTGTTATGACATTGATTGAATATTTGTATACAACATTGAGATTTTGAATTACGATTGGTTTTAAAACATTTATATATTCTGTAGCTTAAATACAACATAATAGTGAATACACCGATATAAGTTGCAAAGGAATAATAAGAGCTATATTTTATAAAATGTGATTCCTTTTCCATATTATTAATTTCATTCTCTAAATTATCCAAATCATGTGCAGCGTATTTCAAGGAATCTAAGTCTATTTTCGTCAAACTGATCGGTGTTAAAAATGATAAAGAATGATTAAATTTTTCTTTCTTACAACATTCATCATTTGTAATGTCGAAATTAACATTTAAAGGAGAGTTTATTAAGTATGAGTAACTATTACTTGGTAACAATTGAATCGTTTTAGAAAAACCAATACATTCTTCAGTTAATTTAACTGTGCCGGTTCCAACAATGGAATAATCAACAATATTGTCATTACATTTTACAGTTAGCTTATTTGGGATGGATTGAACATATATCCATTTATTATTAAGTAGTCGCTGCCAAATATCGACATCACCATAAATTAAATTAGACTTACAGAGAGTAGGCAGAGACATAATAATTTCTGTTAAAAGTTTTGACTCGCAAGTAGGATTAGTTATGGTTGAAAATATAGATATTAATTCACATATAGAGTAATTGTTGTTTATAATTTTACACTTGTCTAGACTGTCTAACATAGCATAATACAATCTGTTATCGCTCAGTGCGATATAGTTATTAGAAGGTTGAATCAAAGCAAAAGTTGACGATGTCTTATCTTGATGAGGTGTAGGCAGAGGAATGTTTTTGTAAACAATGAACTTGTCGTTCGTCATTAACGGAACTCGCAAAATAAAAACAATCTTATTATTAAAATAATATGAACTTAATGTCGACACATCTATTAAGGAGTGGATAGAGTTGATATTTAACTGAACTGGGAATTCCGAATTCTTACTTAATTGATTACTATTCCTAACTAATTCTTTATATAAATTTAAAGGACTTATTACGCTAGGATGTAAAATATTAAGCTTAGAAAATAAAATAGCATTAAGAGTAGTGTCTAACAAATTAGATATAGATAATAAAGAACCTTCTATAATATTTAGTAAACTATTAATCCTAGTTATATAATAAAACATATCATCTAATTTTGTCACTTGGGATATCACCTCGTTTAGGTGGTCAATCTGCGCGTTTAATTTTATTTCATTTTGGTTAAGCTTATAAATAGAGGAGTTAAAATTATTAATTGTAGACTGAATTATATGTATGTTATCTTTCATTAGATGGAACAATTCGGATTCGCTCTTTTTGCAGGATTCGATCGCTGCATCGTACTTTCTCGCATCATCGGCGTCTAAAGTGCCAAAAAAGAATTTTAAGATCTCGCCACCGAATTCGAGAGATCTTTTAAATCTATGTGTTGAGTTGTCGTTTAATATAATATGGGATAAGGATTGCAATTTAAGATAGCTAGTTTGTAATAATATTTCGTTTGGGTTTAAAACGTCTTTACAATTAATTAAATCATGTGATTCTATTTTATTACATAAGTTTTCAGTATTTAGTAATAGCTTTTCGATATTGTTGAGATATGGTTCAAGAGATATTATATCTATGTGAGTAATTTTCTTCCAATAATTGTTATAAAAACGTATGTTAGTAATAGGTTCAAAGTATATTCCGGGACTGTGGATAATTGGCGTTATCTTGGAATCTGCGTGGCATTTGTAGCACAATGCTCTGTAAATAAATATAATAATTCTTGAGTTATAATGTGGCAGGTTTAATTTGGTTCGTATGGTATTTAACGGATTTACGACCTATCTGTAACGTGACATTATGTTTATTGTGGATTTTAATTATTTTGTAAGGGCCTTTCCAAATAGGAGCTAGGGCTTTACGCTGTTTGTGGTGATGTTTTAGGTAGACCATATCACCTGTTTTATAATTGGTTTCATGCGAACTAATATCGTAATATCGTTTAGATATTTCTTTCTTAGTTAAAATATTTTGGATAGCTTTCTCGCGGCTGAACCGCATTCTATATTGAAGAGCGCGTATGTATTCATCGTATGTAGTGTTATTATTAGTTTCATATAAGGAATTAGGGATCTGGGGTTTATAACCATACAAAAGTTCGTAAGGGGTAAACTCAGTTGTACAATGTGGTGTAGTATTATAAGATAAGATAGCTGTAAATAAATAGCAATGCCAGTCGTTTTGGTTTTCGTTTACAAATGCTTTTAAATATTCTTTCAAGGTAGCATGTGAGCGTTCAAGCGCTCCATTGGTTTGGGGGTGATAGGGAGTAGTGAAAAGAGATTTAATTTTTAATATTTCCATTAGTTGTTTGAATAATTCAGAGGTGAAGCATGTACCTAAATCAGTGAGTATAGTTTTGGGGAATCCGAAAAGAGACATGAAATGAACTAAGTTACGAGCTATCTCGTTACTAGTTGAAGTTACCATGGGGTAGGCAGAGGTGAACTTTGTAAGATCATCCTGTAGGGTTAATATGAACTTAAATTGTTGAAAACCTGCTTCGGGTAAGGGGCCTACTATGTCGAGAGCTAGACGTTCAAATGGTCTAGTGGAAGTTGAGGTTATCTCCATCGGAGCTTTATTGGACAGTCTTAATGGTTTATTTATTTGACATAATTTACACTTCTTTACGTAATCTTCAATGTCGGAACGCATACCTTTCCAATAGTATGCAGCTTTTATTCTATTATACATTCTTTTAGAACCCGGGTGACCCGCAATAACAGAGTCGTGGTTCTCTTTTAAAATTTTAGGTATTTCTACGGGAGTTGGATAAATCATTTGATTTTTGTATATATGGATTTTAAGGTTCGAATCATGGAAAACATGAGATATCATGTTATAAATTTTAATATAAGGTAACTTAGAAAAAGGGTCAGAAAAATCTGAAAGAGCTATATCGGTTAAATCTGTATGGTCTCTTAATATAGTATCTCTTAATAAAATAAGTAAATTGTAAATATCCTTAAATTTAGTCTCTTCATAATGGTGTACCTTCGTGTATAAAAAATAGTATAATTTATTCTTATCGCTAATCATTTGTATTGTATAAGGTTCTCGCTCGGAGTGGAGCAATTCTGCTGAGTTACTTAGTTGAGATAATATTTCTTCAGAGTTGGGCATAGAATAATCGAAGTCTAAAGAGATAGGACAAGCGATTAATTTTAACTTACTTAAATGTAAACTTTCTAAATGTTCTTCTATAATAGTGTTTGGGGTTGGCAGAGATTTAGTAAATTGATCTTTAAAGTATTTTTCGTAACTAGAATTAAGTAAATTATTATGATGAATAGCATTAACGGGGCAACGGGATAGTGCATCGGCATTAGAGTTAAGACGGCCTTGTTTGTATACTATTTCGTAGTCGTATTCTTCTAATTTGAGACGCCAACGAATAAGTCGGCTTCCAGGATCCTTAACATTGAAGAGCCAAACTAAAGGGCGATGGTCGGTTACGATTTTAAATTTTCGGCCAAAAAGATAGGGTCGGAAAGTTTTTACGGCGAATATAATCGCAAGAAGTTCTTTTTCTGTGGTGCAGTAATTACCTTCGGGTTTGTTCAAGGTCCGTGAAGCATATGCTATCGGTTTATCTTTGCCTATTTCACCTTGGGATAGCACTGCACCTATAGCATAATTAGAGGCGTCGGTAGTGACGATAAAAGGTTGAGAGAAATCGGGATATTGAAGCAAAGGAGCTGAAGTGAGTTTATCTTTTAAATTTTGGAAGGCATATTCTTGATCTTGAGCCCATATGAATGGAGCATCTTTCTTTAAAAGAGAAGTTAGAGGTTTTGTAATCTTTGAAAAGTCTTGTATGAAGCGTCGATAGTATCCGACGAGACCAAGGAATGATTTTATATTTTTAGTGTTTTGTGGTATAGGAAATTCGGAAACGGCCTTGACTTTTTCGGGATTAGGGGAAACACCTTTATCGGTGATAATATGGCCTAAATACGCGACTTCGCGTCGGAGAAATTCGCACTTGTCGGGCTGCAATTTAAGGTTGAATTTTCGGAGTCTTTCAAAGACGAGTTGAAGTTTAGATATGTGCGAATGAAGGTCGTGGGAGTAGATAATACAGTCATCCAAATAAATATAGCAATGTAGGCCTTGAAGGCCGGAAAGGACGGTATTCATGAGCCTTTGGAAAGTTACAGGAGCGTTTTTCAATCCAAACGGCATCCTGGTAAATTCGTAATGACCGGAGACTTCGGAATTGGTGCTAACGGTGAATCCGGTTTTTTGTGCATCTCCAGGGCACATCTTTAATTGCCAAAATCCGCTCACTAAGTCTAGCGTTGTAAAATACTTGGAGTGTCCCAATTGGTCTAATATATCGGTGATTAATGGTAAGGGATAACTCTCGGAAACGGTGATATCATTGAGACGGCGGTAGTCGATGACTATCCTCCATTTCTTTTTACCGGAGGCATCTATTTTTTTAGGAACTACCCATATCGGTGCGCTCCAGGGTGAATTAGAGGGTTTTATAATATTTTGGTCAAGCATTTTCCTTATTTGACTATCGACTTCACCTTTATGACAGTCAGGAAATCTATATGACTTGACATGGATTGGAGGTGCGTCTCCAGTATTAATCTTATGTTCTATCGCACTGGTAAATGATAAAGGTTCACCCTCTAGGTGGAATATGTCTGAGTATTGAGAGCAGCATTCCAATAAAGATTCTTTTTCTTCAGAGTTTAAATGAGAACAACGAATAAGTTTTAGAACAGAGTCAGTGCGATTAATTTTAGGAGAATAGGTGCAACTAGTATTATAAATCTTGCAAGAGTCAATAAGTTCAAAAGGTGTTATCTGCACTGTATAGTCTTTTATTTCAATGTTCGAGTTAGTAGTATTCAAAACAGTAATGTTAGCTTTCTTATTAGGTTTGATTGAGACAATGCAATTTGCGACATAAACACCATCGCATAAGGTATGATCTAAGACTAATGCTTCATTGTTTTGACTAAGATCGGGCGAGTAATTTGAGATAGTGCACTCGATAACAGCTTCCGATCGGGCTGGAATAATATATGTAGGTTTCGTATACACTATGGGAATGGAATGTTTGTTTATAGAAAGAGACATGTTGGAATAATCTATGTTTGCTTTAAAGTGGCTGAGAAGATCACTACCTATTATACCATCGTAGTGGTCAAGATTTATGTCATCATTTGTCACATGAAATTTATAATTAAAGCTATCATTATTTAGTATTATATCCATTTGGAATGTCCCTAAAGTGGTAATGAGGTTATCAGAGGTAGTAATACCTTTTATTCTTATAATTTCTCTGGAAAATTGTGGGTTAATGTCTAAACTCGACCTTTTTACGAGGGTGATGGTAGAGCCAGTGTCTATTAGAAAACATAAAGGTTTCGTACTGAAACTAGAATTCAAATAAGTATGTGGTAAAGAGACCTTTTTATTATAGTTAATATTTGTTTCGTATATAGGTAAATTTTCGTCATGTAAATGGTTTTGTAAATTTGTACTTTGCTTAAGAGTGGGCAGAGAAATAGTATTTTTGTCATAAGTTATAGAATGCAGTGGATTTCTTTCTATGGAAATTATAGAACTCGTTGGAGAATCACAAGGTGAATGTAGTATAAGACTCCTATCATGAGGAGATATAGAACTCGTGAGGGAATCACGAGGTGGATTTAGAAAAGGACTCCTATCGTGAGGAGATGTAGAACTCGTGAGGGAATCACGAGGTGGATTTAGTAAAAGACTCCTATCGTGAGGAGATGTAGAACTCGTGAGGGAATCACGAGGTGGATTTAGTAAAAGACTCCTATCGTGAGGAGATGTAGAACTCGTGAGGGAATCACGAGGTGGAATTAGTAAAGGACTCCTATCGTGAGGAGATGTAGAACTCGTGAGGGAATCACGAGGTGGATTTAGTAAAGGACTCCTATCGTGAGGAGATGTAAAACTCGTGAGGGAATCACGAGGAGGATTTAGTAAAGATTTAGTAGAGGTAGTAGTGCCATTTAAAACTGGCGATTCCAATCGGCACTTAATCGGAATCATTCGCTGTTTAAATTAATTGAGTTAATTTCGGTAGTCAACTCGTTAATGTTAGCTGTAGAATTAGTAGAATTATTATTAAGTGATTGGTTATTACGTTGACTATTATTGTATTTTAATTTACGGCATTCTTGAATAATGTGACCTTTATTCTTACAATAGTTACAGATTTTATTTGGATTAAATTTAGAGTTAAAATTACTGGTATTATTATAATTAGGTGAATTAGGAGTTAAGCTAGAGTAATTTGAGTTTGGGCTAACATGGAATGTCGGTTGAAAATTATTTCGGTTAACTGGGGAGTTTTTTTTATTTCGGAAACATTCTGAAGAGCTATGACCTGGTTTATTGCATGTCGAACAGGTTCTGGGTGAGCGATTTGAATACCTGGATAAATTATATAATTTTTCCTCATCAATCGCTTGCTGTATTGCTTCATTTAGCGATGACGGGTTTCTACACCTTACTATGTTACTGATTGATGGGTTTAAACCTAATAAAAATGTATTTAATGCCAAATCTTCCATGGCTGCTACTCGGCCTGGAAGTTCTAATTCATTTGAACAGCTATAGTGGATGTCGGATAAGATTCTCGTTAGTATCGACTCTAACCTTAGCGAATATTTAGTGACATCTTCAGAAGATGACTGCCTACAATTTTGAAGGTCTACTAAAAGGTGGGTAGAATGTTTCTTTTCTCCAAATGTATTTTTTAAGAATGTTTTTATTTCGTTCCAAGTGTCAAAGCTTTTTAAGCTACACGCAACTTGTGCTTTGCCTTCTAATTGAGATATAATGAATTTACATAAGACATTCTGTTGGTCCGGGGTGGACAGTGATATAGCATTCTCACAATTAGTGAGGAATGCAGGGAGTGACTCACGGTCACCATTATAAACTTTTATAAACTTTGTTAAGACTGACAATGAAACTTTATCTGTAACTATTTCGTCTTTAAGTTGTTTAGTTTTTACTTGCGTATCTTTAGACATGGTAAATTAATGAGAAAAAATTCAAAATGTAAAAATTTGTAAAAAGTTTGTAAAAATAGTAAATTAAAATTAGTTTTGAAGACTTCTCCTGGCAGCAGCTCGACGAAAAGGCTGGAATATATAATTTGTGCAAACTTACAGTACCACGATGTAAATGACGAAGCGTCGGTTCATATTCACTTCACAAAACTGAATTTTAGCACTAACACAATTTGAATTTTCGATGCTTGAATTTGAAGGAGCTGGCAGAAGAAGCACGATGTTGAATATCTTGAGTTAGCCTGGCGCTCGACGGGACTAATGCGCTGGTGATGAACTCGGAGATCGCGGGCTCGGGCTGGCGAGGCTTACCGTCGGACCTGGGGTGATGTGTAGCTGATGCAGGCTTTGCCTATGGGCAAAGTCTTACTGTCGATCAGAGACTTTTGCAGGGGACCTGGTTTTTGTTCTAGCTTCTTCGGTATCTCTTCGACGAAAGAAACACGCTAGAATCCCACTTCTGACACCAATTTGTTAGGCGGCCGACCCTGTTAGTCTTTTTAAAAAAAACTACAAAATACACCCTAAAATTTATTAAAGGAAAAAACACCAATATTCTCACAACACGAAACAAAGTACTGATTTCCTAAGTTGATAGGCGCTAAAGCCAAGATGCGCGTCTCGCGAGGTCCAGAATCTAACTGACCGAAAGTAATGAATTAATTTATACAATAACTATTATTCAAAGAAATGCTGACTTTCAATAATATACTAAGGAAAATTACTAGTGTGACTGAGATGCTGATTGAGCTCTAAGTCCATAGAAATAAGGGTTATAACAGTACACATACTTTAGTTTCTTTGATCTCAATGGGCCTAACAATTAGTATAACGCAAATCCAATTTTCTTTTATTGAAATGTAAGGCGACCTTCGCAAATGTAACTTAAATATTTCACTGATATCAAATGTACGGCTGACTATTTTATTAGAAGGTAGTTGTTAAAAGTTTCAAAATGTTTAATTCTTACTTTGTATTGCAAACTTATATTTAAACAGTTACTTTATTAATCCTTGGTCATGTAATTCTCTTACGGACTCACGGTATTATCTTACACACGCTTTGTACAGCTTTACAGGGGGCCGAAGAAAATGTATAATACCTACTTGGTTTAATAAAGAATATTTTGATTTTGACGTTTTTACCTCTTACGTGAATAATATGAAGACACTACAATAAGCGGGTGACTATCTCAAATTTAAAATAAATAATTAAGATATTATGCATCATGATGAGTATTAAAACAACTATGTGTTCCTTCGTATTATGTTCCAAAACTAGATTTATAAACATAAAAGGCCTCAATATTTTTCTATTTTATTTTTTTAAACTTACAGGTTTGCTAAAATTTTAGTAGCAGTAGTAGTAGTAATTTGTAGTAAACCTATGGTAAGTTTGCAGTTGAGTTGTACAAAATATAAAAAAACAACCTGGATACTCACAACCAGGCATGGTGTAAGCAATGCGAGCAATGCATCACACGTAATATCGCTCGGACGCGTACTGATACATTACACATTACTCGACCGTTCCAAACATCACACTTAGCATGGCCTTACATTTCATTCCATTACACTACCATAGAGCACTGCAGTGTGATGCTGCGTGATTGATCGGTAACGAACGTATGGGTAAGCAAATGAAAGTGATACTTAAAACGATAGCAATAAAAATATCCTAAAGTCAATAGTTGTTTTAATTATAATAGCAAAAAGTTTTAAATTGTATTCAAAGAGTTCGGTTAACATCGATGAATCCCGTCAACATTCGTCTCAGGCATGTATTTTATTTAATTCAGTGTAACTAAAACTCTTACTACATTAAAATCAAATTGTAGTTTTCTAGGTTTACAACTAATGCATTAAGTTTTCATAATTTTGGATTAGCACCGGGACATTCAATTTATTTCTAAAATCAAGTTCAATATAATTTATTGATTGATTTTGATAATTGTTTGATATTTAAAATCGTGTTATCTTGACATACATTTCGAATCTTTGTAAACATCAAATGAATCCATGCACATTGCTAGTCCTAAGCCTGGACCACACTTGAGTTAAATAAACGCGAGTAAAAGTATGATGACAAAATAACTTTATTCAAAAACGTATAAATATTTAAAAAGTAATGGATACATTTCTTCTCTAATCCCGTCTTACTCGCTCACGTAATTCTATAACTACCTATAACACTGCTATTCTACCTCATGTGATATATTTATATTCCCATTACACGAAATATTTAATTAATTACACAACACCACACGCCTGATAGTAGGAATTGTTAGATCGTAGCATCACATGTAATGCTTTAAACAGATGTTGTAATGCCATATGTCATAATTTCAAAGTGTACTGTTTTCGCACGTGTACTCACAATCATAAACGAAAAATGTTTTAGAAAATTCACTATACGGTATATCGATCCAACATTTCAATATTATTCGATAATCAGAGATTCGATAATAGCTTTGAAAAAAAAAACAATCTGAGCTATCGGGAAAAAAAGGACTAGATATCAGGCTCGAGTATGTAACAGATTAACACTCTTATGTATCGCCCCTATGTTTTTGAGAATAAATGAAAATTCTTTTAAAATACTTTCTTGCCTTCAATTGAAATAGACTTTATTATTTACGACTGTTTATGGATGCTATTTTATAAAGAAGAAGGCAATTTCACCATACCAAGGATTCTAATTACGCAAACACAAAAAAAAAGAACAGGGTACTTACGTAGGCGCAGTACGAAAAACGTGATATTTTTCGCCTATCCTCACTTCTGAGTTGTAGGGTCAACTTCAGGGAGTGTGGAGGTTTTGAAATAAAACCCAAAATAGCGGTACACTTCGTATAATTTCATCTTTCACAACCACTTGCCGATACAACGGACTACTGACAATTGCCCCCGCAAAAACAGAGATCGTATATTTATACCTTACCTAACCTTAAGTCAGTTGACTGTCAGTTGATTTAAATCAACTGACAGTCTCATTAATAATACTCCACTCAAATCTACATAATCATTATCACAACTCATTTATAAATAAATAATAACATTTTAGAAATGAGTATTTACCAAAATTATGGATTTAATTACAATCATTATTTTAATCAGCGTGAGCTGTTTTGAAGTAAAGTCAAACTAGTATCTCATTATTCATACACGACACCACTAATACTTATTAAATAGGTAAACAATATGATTACACAATAAAACTATACAGTTTATCAATTATAAATAGTATAAATTATACAGTATAATAGCCAATCATAGCACACTCATTATTATAAGCTTACAATATACTCACGGCTATAAATCCCTAAAAGGGGTAGCCAGAGCTGAGAAATTAGAAATTCCTCAGCCACTTTTGGAAGTTGAGTGGGGAAAAGATGGTAGAATAAAGGTTGTTGGTGATGGGTCTCCAACCGCATCGCCCAAAAATCCCTTAAAAAGCCCCAAGTCTGTCAGTCGTCTCTTACGTACACCCACCGGAAGAAATGGGGTAGTGCTATTCTAAGCCGACACTACACAGCTAAAAAAAAGTAAAAATACTAAAATTAGTAAAACTTTATTCTGATCAATAAAGATATAAGAAATTCAATCAATAAAAGAAGCAAATAACTCTCTCCATCGCCGAGAATAAATAGTAGTTTGAGATAGCTTTAATATTTCATGTTGTAATACAAATGCCATAAAATAATATGAGGAACAGCCACAAAAGGATTAGTAATAAGTAAAACATAATAACATAACATAAACGTTCACGCCGAATATCCCCGAAGGGGTTGGCAGAGGTACTAATACTTCTGAACATCACGTGACTTAGTCACCCGGTGTTCAGAGTACCCACGTTTTGCATGGACAGTGTACTCACGTGATAGGGGGCAGGCCGATCGCCGTTTTGTACGAATACACTGTCACATGACGAAGTAAAACTCAGCCATTTGGGTTTCCTCACGATGTTTTCCCTCACCGCTAACAACCATGATAAATTAACCACACATATGACTTTAGAAAAGACAAATTGGTGTACTTAGGCCCGACCCGGGATTTGAACACTAGTCGCTTACACGTTAACCGGTGTTCTACCCATTGAGCTATCACGTCGTATATGGGTAGTTCTACTCACAGTGGAATTAAATGGGACCATTTAGTGAACCTTACTTTATTGTTGTTAATTGATATAAACAGAGATTAGAGACCAAGAATTTACAATAACATATCCATTATTTAACGCGCCAGACAAAATTATAAGTAATATCAATTTTACAGCGGTTTTTCTATTTTAGATGGACAGGGAAGTGAGAACATATACAGGGAAGTGAAAATATTATTAGAGGTTATATCAAAGTTTATATTATTTATTCCGAAAATAAAAAATGTGCATCATAAAGTTACACTATCAATTTAGTATTAAATCTAGGTATTGAACCTATCTTACATTAACTTAAAATCTTATATTAACCTAAAATAATCATAACGTCAGATTTTCAATTTCAATGGGAACTGTTTATTTATCCTTAAAGTTACAATCACATTTAGAGAGATCACGTCGTGGTCCATAATAAGCGACTAATTTAATTAAATTATTGACATACATAAATATACTCACGGCTATAAATCCCAAGAAGGGGTAGCTAGAGCTAAGGAATTAGAAAATCCTCAGCCACTTTTGGAAAGTTGAGTGGGGAAAAGATGGTAAAGGAAAAGTTGTTGGTGATGGGTCTCCAACCGCATCGCCCAAGAATCCCTAAAAGCCCCAATACCGTTAGTCGGCTCTTACGTACACCCATCGGTAGAGGCGGGGTAGTGCTTTTCTAAGCCGACACTACACGGCACTATAAATTATTGAGTTAACAGTTAAGTGCTTACTTCAAACTAAAATTATATAACAGGTAGTTTTAGAATGGCTAAAGTCTTATGAACGTTCATTTTAAAGATCTTATAAAGTTAACAAATCAACTACAACAAAATAATAATTAATCATCACTAATAAGGGAAAGACTTAAATCTATCTACAGTATAAAATCTCCATCTGGCAAACATTCTGAGCATGTTAATGAGGTAGGATTGGTTTTGATACAATTTATTTGCGCCCATTGATGGCACATGATGCATTGGATCCAATCTTGAGCAGTTGTGTCTTCTTTATATAAAGCTCCACAAATAAGACATGAACAATCATCTGTTTCACTTTCGTCTCACTTCTTTTTCATCCCTTTTACTGTCTGTTTTGGCGTTAATTTAGTTTTTGTTTTCTCACTTAGATTGGATCTCTTTTTGTTACTTGTTCGTTTTGTTTTTTTTCGCCAATTCTTATCTCTTTCTATTGAAGTAATATTTTCATTAATTTCCCTCTTTTTCGCTCGACGCGACTCTTCGACTGGACACAATTCATTAGTGTCAATATCTATACCGGCCATCTCTAAAAATCCATCAGAATCATCAGTGCTCAGTCCAAAAACACTCATAAAATCAATCATGTCTGTTGACTTCATAATGCTGGTGCTACTATCATTACTTTTCTCAGTATCAGATTCACTATAAACATCATCAACATTTGCTTTCATAGTGGAATATTTTACTACGCCTATCCGGAAGTGCTTGCACTCGTTACTGCAAGAAGAACTAAGAGTTTTCATCACCAGCTTCAATGGAGAGTATGCATTTCCCTGCACTTGGTGTATTTGCAAAGTACCTTTAAGTGGCACTAAATTTGGCTGATTTCTCGATAATAACTTTTCCATTTCTTCTATTTCGGCATTAGTTACAGTAAATAGAGTTATGTTTGGGCATCGATCTTGAACAGCGCCACAAAACTGAGTTAAGTTAGTTACATCACAACCCATGGCCACGACATGGTCTGCTGTTCGTTTACACGTAGCACCTACGCCATCCGATGCACCTTTGCCATGGCCAGCTTCGTGATAGTTCCAAGTCCAGTGTATAAATCGAGGCCACATTTCGGGTATTTTGCACGCTAATATGTAAAACATTAGCTTGTTGCGATACTGGGTGACTGGGCCATCACTGACAAAATTGGTGTTTTCAATGTTATGTGGAAGTTCCTCCAAAACAGGTTGAAGATGAGCCCAAATAGCGTATACATTGTGAGACAAATTTGTTGAAGCTGTACAATACGATCTTAATGACTTTTGCAAATATATGACAGCAGTGTGCAGATATATTTCCATCCCCCAAAGTGAAATGATTGGATCTCCTCGCTGTATTTACAAGCATAATTTTCCGAGAAATCCATATGCACGTTCGCATCATTTTCACCTAGAGATTCTTTCAACATCTTTAATGACTGGTACTGGTGTACAATGTTTCTTTCATGCTTGAAAAACTTATCAAAGTCATTTTTAAGTTTTAGGATTAAGTTCCGAGCAGAAGTTTCTAAAGTTATTTTCTTCTGTTTGATCACTGTCCGATCCTTTTTGGTTCTGGCATCTGTTATTGTTTCACGATTGGACTCCCAGACTTGATACTTAACAGACATTTTTTTAGCTGAATCTTAAATAAATAGATAGAGCTCTAAAAGAAGGATATGGTTAAATTAATAAATTTTTGTCTAAACATACTAAGTATAATATTTAAATGTCGATGTCTATTTATTCGCATGACCAAAATACCATATATTAACGATATTTCAGTAGCTAATTTAATCCTAATTGTAAAAATAATTGAATTAGTGATTAAAAATCTCACTTCCCTGGCAAGCTATCACTTCCCTGTCTACGTGAATCCAGGGAAGTGATACACAGGGAAGTGAGATTTTTGAGGTTTTTTGCCAAAATCATGAAATAAACAATTTTGGTATCAAATTTAATGTTACCAGTAAATGGGCGCAAGTAAGCTTCAAAATATTGTGTCAAAAGATCGAAATAATATTGAATACACTGTAAATAAATACGTACCAGGTGAGTGAAACTTTGTCTGGCCCAGACACTACAACCAGCGAAGACACTGCAGCCACGATTAACTGACTGACGGTTTGGCCAAAACAAAACATTTATTAGGCTAACTTCACTACATACTTTCAAACGTAAGAACGGTAACGTCGCTTAGTATTTGCGTTGTAGCTGATTTTATCGTGTTTAAAGGTGGCAGGGAAGTGATGTTAAATTCGTGTCGCCTTCGTTTAGCTATTGAGAAATTAGGTAAATAGAGGATTCAAACCTGAACTAATTAGGTTAAATGCAAGTTACACTTATGGTATTTTGAATATAATACTAACTTCGACTAATTTGTTATTTTATAAGGTTTTATTGAGATTCACATAATACATTCTGGGATGTCACCCCACAGGGAAGTGACAATTTTCCCTATTTGAAGCCATTTTTACCAGAGATTTTTTAATTTAAACGAGTTGATATTCAGTGTCCAAGTACAAGTTAAGTTGAACTTTACTACTACTTAAAAGCGAAACAAAATCATTGTTAAATTAAGAAGCTACAAGGTGAGCCCCATAAAATTCCCTAATTTGTAGAACTACCCATATATTATATTAATAAGATCCTGTTTTATCTTTTTGACACGGAATTCTGATAAAATTCACATTGTTACCAGGAACTAATACTACGGCCACCCCTTTGGGAATATAAGACGTGAATGCTATGTTATTTTATATTACGCATAAATCTATTTTAAGTTAACTGAATTGAATTCCAAGTACTGTATTAAACAACTACAAGATATGTTACTCCCAGAGGAAATTATGAAGAAAGCGCAAGAATTATGTATTTTTAATATAAAAGCTGTCACGTAGACTTTAACAGTAAGAGAAGGAACATTATTTCTCTAAAGGAATCGAGAACTTAAAACTAGTATTTTAGAATTTGTTATCAACATACATTTTTCTCCAAATTACTGGAATATTTTTATATTATTTTTAGGCACATAAGTGGTTTGAATCAAATTATTATTGTAAAGTGCTCAGTTTGAATTTTACCAATACGAGATAAAACAAAGGCAAGTCAGATTGTCACCATTATTTACAAAAACGGGTAAAAAACAAGCCTGGCTTGATATAAATTTTGCTATATAATATTTTGTGGATACTCTAAGCGTCTATCTGTTTCAGTTATTAAACTTTATGACGACATGATAGTCCAGTGGGTAGAACACCCGCCCGAAAACAGAAGGGCGTGAGTTCCAATCCTGGGTCGGGCCTACACCAATTTGTCTTTTCTAAAGTAATATGTGTGGATAATTTATCATGGTTGTTAACGGTGAGGGAAAACCACATGGCTGAGTTGTACTTAGTCATGTGACAGTGTATTCGTACAAAACGGCGATAGGCCTGCCCCCTATCACGTGAGTACACTGTCTAAGCAAATTGTGGGTACCTTCTCTGGACGCTAGACGGCGCTGCCATGTGAGTTCAGAAGCATTGGTACCTCTGCCAACCCCTTCGGGGATAAACGGCGTGAACGTTTATGTTATGTTTTTATGTTTATGTTTAAAAAAGAGTTTTAAGAGAGTTTATTTAACAGTACGTATAACAATAAGGAAACCTCAATAAGGAAATTTAGAACTGGCTCGACTTACGCCCGACTTCTGAATTAAGTATTCAAGCTGAGAACGACTTATGTATCGTTTTGCCTCATTCAGTTGTTAAGATTTCAATGCAACAGAAGGAAACTTAAGTTGTTCACAGCTGGAATACTCGGTATAATATAATATAATCGGTCGTTAATCTAGATTTCATTACTTTCTAGAGATATACTAGCAGCTCCATGTAAGCTTGCCTAATTTCTTACATAATGTTTTAGGTGGGATTTATTTTACCGCTTATACCAATTTCGTAAGTTACTAAGATATATTTAGTTAATTTCTATACTTTACAATTTCCCTTTTGCATTTATTGCCTTGGCGTGGCCATCAATTTAATTAAAATTACAATGAAAGACATTTAAAATCTAAACGAAATTAAACTGGAACATAAGGAAAATGAACGACAAAATCATTTCATTATAGTTCAGTTTGACCTCAAAAGGCCTTGACACGGGTTTTACACAAAATAAAATTAATGTTTTATAATTGCTATTTCCATACAAAATTGACGTTGCAAATCTAACAAATGGACATTAAAATATGTTTGCAAAGGTGCTTGCCAAATAACTTGTTTGAAACCCATAGTTGCTTCACTATTCTTTTAATCTACCGTAGCTTCTATGAGTTAGTTTATAAAATTTTTGTTTCCTAAGTCAGCCTACAAACAGATGTTTATTTGTGTAGTGTCGGCTTAGAATAGCACTACCCCAATTCCTCCGGCGGGTGCACGTAAGAGGCGACTAACGGTATGGGGCTATTAAGGGATTTTTGGGCGATGCAGTTGGAGACCCATCGCCAACAACCTTTATGTTTAGTATCTTTTCCCCACTCAAATTTCCAAAAGTGGCTGAGGAATTTCTAATTCTTTAGCTCTGGCTACCCCTTTCTGGGATTTATAGCCGTGAGCATATGTATGAATGTAATGTATGTATGTAATTTCAAGAGGAAAGAAAAAACTTGATTAGAACAACTTTATCTTTCTCTTTTCCATACAAACCAGTTGAGCTCCGGTCAGAAAAATAAAATTGCTGTAATGAATTTGGTCCTATAGAAAACTTTGTCAGAGTTCAAACAATTTTAATAGTAAAAGCACGTTTGTTGGTAAATCTAAAGGTTTATCCCCAAATAAAAAAACTTACCAACATGAGTAAGTAAATGTTAAGATTTAAAAAAATAGCAATGCGCTGTTTTACCACCAAACTTTAGTTATTGATAGGAATTTAGCAAAAACTACTAGTAAATGTTGATTTGTCTGTCTTTTCTGTCAACAAACCATCCTTTATTATTATTATTTGTTAATAGAGTAACTTGACATTGATATAAATTTGATCTGTTATTATTTTTTTTTCATTGATTTTGTTATTATTGTTTTTTAGCTTCTTTAAAATGTATGACATTTTATAAGTTAAATTGGTTAGGTAAAGATTTTATTAATATGTGTGTGTTTATTTTTTTTTATTTTTTGAAATAAATTTTGATTTGTGTGTCAAGTGTCTTGACGGAACATGAACCATAATTACCTTTAAGATCTAATTCCATGTGCCATTCAAATAAATATTATTTCATTTCATTTCTTTTTTATTTCATTTCATTCATTCATTTTATTTATAAACTCCTATTTTACGATTGATTTCTTTATAAAAATATCACCAGTAAATGATTCATTATGATGACCGGCCAAATTTACGAATATATGTATGGATAACCCTAACCTTACTAAATTATCTTCTTACTTATATAAAGTATAATTAGATATAAAATTTATTTTGAAATACCTTAAGTAAAGACTGTTATCATGTAATTTATAAAAATAAATGAATAGAATATCAAAATTTTAAAAATGAAATAATGATTCTATATTTTGATCATTATTTACTTTCATCCATCTTTTCAAACATGCATTTTTATTCTTCATACCTCAGATGTCTACCTTTTTGATCTAAATGTCGCTGTGTGCCCTCCGTGGTCATTCTCTTCCGACGTTAACTTCCGTATTTTGGCCTTGTTTATCTCTTTTACTTTTACCATACATACATATACATACATATACTCACGGCTATAAATCCCTAAAAGGGGTAGCCAGAGCTAAGGAATGAAAAATTCCTCAGCCACTTTTAGAAAGTTGAGTGGGGAAATGATGGTAAAATAAAGGTTGTTGGTGATGGGTCTCCAACCGCATCGCCGAAAAATCCCTTAAAAGCCCCAATACCGTTAGTCGCCTCTTACGTACACCCACCGGAAGAAATGGGGTAGTGCTATTCTAAACCGACACTACACAGCACCATACCACTGACAAATAGAAGCCAGAAACTCAAACCATTAGATTTACTTGTGTAGTTTCGCTCAATTATTATGAAATAATTCAATTTCACATCACAGCATGTGGTCTGATATTAAAACGTCTGTTTTGGTATGTACAGAAATTATAGAATTTGATTTATTACAAAACTAACGTTAATTCTATTAAGCTGTAACTATTAAATGGTTTTAGAAATCGGTTAGAATCAAAGGCGAGATTATGAAAACCATTTAAGCTAAGAATGCTATATTTAAGGTATTGGGGCTTTTAAGGGATTTTTGGGCGATGCGGTTGGAGATCACCAACAACCTTTATTTTTACCATCTTTTCCCCACTTTCATTTCCAAAAGTGGCTGAGGAATTTCTAATTCCTTAGCTCTGGCTACCCCTTCTATCTAGGGATTACAGCCGTGAGTATATGTATGTATGTATGTAATGTCTCAATATGTCTCAAGTGTAGGGTCAACTTCAGGGAGTGTGGAGGTTTTGAAATAAAAACCCAAAATAGCGGTACACTTCGTATAATTTTATCTTTCACAACCACTTGCCGATACAACGGACTTCTGACAATTGCCCACGCAAAAACAGAGATCGTATATTTATACCTTACCTAACCTCAAATCAACTGACAGTCTTATTAATAATACTTTACTCAAATTTACATAATCATTATTATAACTCATTTATAAATAAATAATAACATTTTAGAAATGAGTATTTACTAAAATTATGGATTTAATTACAATCATTATTTTAATCAGCGTGAGCTGTTTTGAAGTAAAGTCAAACAAGTATCTCATTATTCATACACGATACCACTAATACTTATTAAATAGGTAAATAATATGATTACACAATAAAACTATACAGTTTATCAATTATAAATAGTATAAATTATACAGTATAATAGCCAATCATAGCACACTCATTATTATAAGCTTACAGCTCGGCCTTCCTGTTATAAGCGAGTCCCTTCGCTTTTGGAAATATTTTTTTAAAGAATTAATAAAACTTTATTATTATATATTTTTTTTTTATACATAGGTAAGTTCTTGAAATAACTTGTAAATCCTGGTAACAAGTGATTCAAAATTAACAGGTCCTAATGTGTTAATCCGTACTAATGTTTCATAATTGCGATTGCATTAACTTTTTATACATATATATGCACACACATATCATACACATAGTTTTACAGACATTTACATATTATTTACACATTCAATATACATATATATTTTTATTTACATATTCTACATTACACACTTACAATGTATTTTTTTATTTTTTATTTATACGAATTGTAATATTAAGCACATAAATATAGAATAGAATAGAACCCATAATGGTACTCATCACGTACCTCCTCCTCACAGTCCATATATGTCCCCACCAAGGGGCTCCAGCCCACCCTACATAGGGCGATCTGGCCACAGTCCACCACGCCGGCCAATTGCGGGCTGGCAGACCAACGACTACCACCGCAACAGTAGCCGGGAGCGACGGCCCAACGTGCCCTCGGAAGCACGGAATCATCTTAATTCTCGGATAGTCAGGTGATTCAAGCCTGCAATATCCCTCCAAACTCGGTCAAATCTTACAAATCAAATTTGTAAGGTGATCACCCCCCCGGGGATCGAACTCGAGACCTCCGCACCCGAAACCAAGCGCTCAACCGCGAGGCCACGGAGGCAGTCATCACAGTTAAAACATTTTACAAAGATTACACTGCTAAACAGAAGCACAATTGGTGGCTTAAAACTATCTCTTCCAGACAACTCTTCAATGGAGAGATCAATACGTTAGTAAAAAGAATAGGCAGATTCACAACTCACATACTCGTGAGGTTATAACTTAATTATTAATTATTTGTTTATATATTATATCGTACTTATGTGATTTTCTTATATATATATTTTTATTTATTCACTATTTAAATCGCTTAGATCATTACTGCCTTCTAGGTATGACTGTCATTAGGGAGTGCTTTTAAGACGCGGTACGAGCCTTAATGTCACAATCAGAACTACTATGGTGGTTGCTATGGAAATTTATTATACTGTATGGGACCCCATGTATCAAGTTTATATAAAAATGCTTCAACAAAATCGAAATAAGTGTATTAAACACCTCACTATAGATTTCCATATTTAGACAACCTTCCTAACTTCATCATCATCATCATCATCATCATCATCAGCCACTGGACGTTCTAACTTTAAAACCCTTAAGATGTACAAGGACACTAGGGATCAACTAATTTTATTGAAAACCATCCATAAAAAGGACTTGTAATCAAGGTTAAACTTCAGCTGTTCGTCCTACAATACTAGAATCCGATTCACATTCCGCACCCCATTTTCCGAATATGACATTTTTTTCTTTTTTTATTGAGCATTTATTCATTTTAAATACTTTTGTAAACAGTTGGACTTTGTTGAATCAGCCGATCAACCTTTAATGTTCGAGTCCTAAAACTTTCTCATGATATAATTATTTAGATTATGAATTTATTTATTTTAAAGTATGTATTTTAAGTACTTTTATCCATCGATATATGTATCTTATCTTGCCATACAACGCGGTAACGCTTCCAGCATCTTAGGTACCCTTTCCCGAAAAGAGGAACTGGAAGATGTTTTTAGATTTTAAGTTAGGTTTTTTTTTTAATAATATAAAATTTTTCTTTTTTAAATTTATATATGCCTGACCATGATAATTTAATGTACAGGGTTTATTAATTTTTTCCTACCTTGACTTTTATTTATTAAGCTTTATGATAATGGTAAGCTAGTTCTAAATAAGCTCTTATTGATTGTGTACCGAAAATAATAATTTCCTTGGAAAATAATAGTTGCACGGGGATTTGCTATAACTAACTCATATGGCCAATAGAAAGGAGTTTCCCGTTTCTGATTTGACTCAAGAGCATTCTGCTCCCGGAAAAACTGTCCGTCCACTCTTGGTCTTAGTACCTATGCTGACATGTACCTAGTCAATTAACTTCGTACCAGATACCTTAAGTTGCTAGATTAATAAATCGCGCGCATAGCACACTATTACGCTGAGCGATTTCTGATTTATTCTCTAATTGATTTTATTGTTACTTTTGTGTTTAAATTACACCATCTGAATTTATTACTGAATAAACTTTTGTAACATAAATTACCCTTTTATTCCCTCAATATGGATAACTTTATATATTATCTTACATATATATTTATTTTTGTATTTGATGTTTATTACCAGTTTTTAAATATAAATATACCTACTTCAAAATCAGTACCATATATGACAAAGAATCTTATTTAGGTATACTTAATAATAATAATATCATAATTAATTATACATGTACATGTTTTTAAAATCTTGTTATATTCGCTTGGTCTGGTGGGGATGACAATCTGATGCCTTCAAACGAATTCATCTCTATAAACTATCCATATCATAGCCGATGTACAATTATTTTGTTTTAAATACTTATTTTAATTTGCAATTTTCTATATCAACTTCAAAATTAGTATACTATACTATAACTATTGGTAGAAACTTTAGAGGTCATCCTTGCTTGAAATATTGTGTACAGTTTGTTTCTCTAATAAATATTAAGCTATGGTAAAATGTACATAATTTTGATTTATACCATTTTAATTTATTTTTACCTTCCCCTGCTCGTGGTTCTAATTATATTTTTAACAAATGGAAGCAGGGCGAAGATTTGAGGTAAAATCTACAGTTATAGTCTTGACAGTTATGATGAGCGGCACTTTTAAAGTACAGAAACAATGTTAAGATTATATATTAATTGTGCTTCACTTATGTATATAGATTGACAAGACAAAGATGACAGCGATATCCAAAAATAATACACGGTGTGCTTAAATAAGTGTGAGTGGGTGACCCTAGTGTGGCGGATTCTATACTAGCCCTATAAAAATTCACGTATTTGACATTTTAGCCCATTCGTACACTTTATCGTAATTGATATATTGTGATGATAGAAGTTATTATTTGTTTTATAATATATTTGCATCGAAATCTTTTATTTCGGATCCAAAGCAAAGCATATAAAATGGTAATAATTACAGTCTTAATTTGGACATGAATGGCTAAAAATTTAATATTTCCCGAAGGATATGCAATGGATTTAGATTCTGTGCTAATGATTATGACTTAAATACCAGAATTAACGAAAATAAGACAATTATAATTCACACAGACAGTTCATCTTGATGCCTAAGCCGTTGTAGGCAGCTATCGTGTCCGCGAGAGGATCACAGGTATACAGGAGGTATACCCTTGTTGACGTTTATGCTATGATGTTTATCACTCTCTACCAACCCATGCACCAGCATATCTATTATGGTTAAGATATCTCAAAGCTACTAAAGATTTTGGCTAAAAATTACTTAAGATTTAAGAAAACTTCAGAAGAAAAGTATTGAATGTTTGATGCTGATTTGGTTTATATGGCAAATAAAACATAGTCTCCACCGATGTACGTCTTCATCGTTCGTTTTACGTTCTGAACTTCTACGTTGTAGTTGTAATGCTCACGGGATTTATCAGAGCCCTTTTCGGTAAATAAATTTGAAGCATCTTGTCCATCGCAAAAGCAAAGTACATTTGCGATCAATTTTTCGCCTTGGGAATCATTCAAGATGGTCACCATATTGACCAACTTTAACCGTATTAAAGAAATTAAAAACTTGTTCGGGTTTAAGCAGCTGCCTGAGCACCTACCCTACACCGTGCAGCAGACAATCTACATCCTGGCGCCCATTAATTTTACATTAATTTAGTAGATTGTTTTTGGCGTAATAATATTGATCAAGCGATTCTCCGTACTGAACTCTTTCAGCCAGCATCTCAGACAAAATAAACAATAGCTCATCCATTATCATTTACCCTACGTCGTTTCAAACTAAGCGACCCAACCAAAGAGCTGCGGTTACTGTCTATTTTGTTTTGGGAATAGTATCCACCCTCGCGTTTGCGTGCACAATGCTGTGAACATCGCTCCCTGCTATTTTTTCGCGCCTCTACACTAGGCGAATGCTCTCGTGTACGCCGAACCGGCTTACGAAGAGACCTCTCCGCTGTTATTGGACTATTCGTTGTTCACTTGTTCACCTCGATTGACCTCGGTATCACGCTCCCGTAATACCCACGGTCGATTTACCTCGGTATCACGCTCCCGTAATACCCACGGTTGTCGATTGACCTCGGTACCACGCTCCCGTAATACCCACGGTCGTTCAGCATAACGCTTCCTGTCATCTCCAACACCTCCGTGTTGACTGGATTTTTTTTTTTTGGCACCTCCATGCCAATTCTGCGCTCAATCTATCGTAACTGAGGCTACGACTCCTGCTCTCTTCTCGATCCATGGTGGAGAACTGAAACTGACAAATTTCAGCTTAGTAAACAATCAAGCCAACCCTCAGTACACATACTTTAGCTTCTTTGATCTCAATGGGCCTAACAATTAGTATAACGCAAATCCAATTTTCTTTTATTGAAATTAAAGGCGACCTTCGCAAATGTAACTTAAATATTTCACTGATAACAAATGTACGGCTGACTATTTTATTAGAAGGTAGTTGTTAAAAGTTTCAAAATGTTTAATTCTTACTTTGTATTGCAAACTAATATTTAAACAGTTACTGTATTAATCCTTGGTCATGTAATTCTCCTACGGATTCACGGTATTATCTTACACACGCTTTGTACAGCTTTACAGGGGGCCGAAGAAAATGTATAATACCTACTTGGTTTAATAAAGAATATTTTGATTTTGACGTTTTTACCTCTTACGTGAATAATATGAAGACACTACAATAAGCGGGTGACTATCTCAAATTTAAAATAAATAATAAAGATAATATGCATCATGATGAGTATTAAAACAACTATGTGTTCCTTCGTATTATGTTCCAAAACTAGATTTATAAACATAAAAGGCCTCAATATTTTTTTATTTTATTTTTTTAAACTTACAGGTTTGCTAAAATTTTAGTAGCAGTAGTAGTAGTAATTTGTAGTAAACCTATAGTAAGTTTGCAGTTGAGTTGTACAAAATATAAAAAAAACAACCTGGATACTCACAACCAGGCATGGTGTAAGCTATGCGAGCAATGCACCACACGTAATATCGCTCGGACGCGTACTGATACATTACACATTACTCGACCATTCCAAACATCACACTTAGCATGGCACTACATTTCATTCCATTACACTACCATAGAGCACTGCAGTGTGATGCTGCGTAATTGATCGGTAACGAACGTATGGGTAAGCAAATGAAAGTGATACTTAAAACGATAGCAATAAAAATATCCTAAAGTCAATAGTTGTTTTAATTATAATAGCAAAAAGTTTTAAATTGTATTCAAAGAGTTCGGTTAACATCGATGAATCCCGTCAACATTCGTCTCAGGCATGTATTTTATTTAATTCAGTGTAACTAAAACTCTTACTACATTAAAATCAAATTGTAGTTTTCTAGGTTTACAACTAATGCATTAAGTTTTCATAATTTTGGATTAGCACCGGGACATTCAATTTATTTCTAAAATCAAGTTCAATATAATTTATTGATTGATTTTGATAATTGTTTGATATTTAAAATCGTGTTATCTTGACATACATTTCGAATCTTTGTAAACATCAAATGAATCCATGCACATTGCTAGTCCTAAGCCTGGACCACACTTGAGTTAAATAAACGCGAGTAAAAGTATGATGACAAAATAACTTTATTCAAAAACGTATAAATATTTAAAAAGTAATGGATACATTTCTTCTCTAATCCCGTCTTACTCGCTCACGTAATTCTATAACTACCTATAACACTGCTATTCTACCTCATGTGATATATTTATATTCCCATTACACGAAATATTTAATTAATTACACAACACCACACGCCTGATAGTAGGAATTGTTAGATCGTAGCATCACATGTAATGCTTTAAACAGATGTTGTAATGCCATATGTCATAATTTCAAAGTGTACTGTTTTCGCACGTGTACTCACAATCATAAACGAAAAATGTTTTAGAAAATTCACTATACGGTATATCGATCCAACATTTCAATATTATTCGATAATCAGAGCTCTATACCAATCTTCAGATCGATAAGTTGACAAACAGTAGCTTTGAAAAAAAAAACAATCTGAGCTATCGGGAAAAAAAGGACTAGATATCAGGCTCAAGTATGTAACAGATTAACACTCTTATGTATCGCCCCTATGTTTTTGAGAATAAATGAAAATTCTTTTAAAATACTTTCTTGCCTTCAATTGAAATAGACTTTATTATTTACGACTGTTTATGGATGCTATTTTATAAAGAAGAAGGCAATTTCAACATACCAAGGATTCTAATTACGCAAACACAAAAAAAAGAACAGGGTACTTACGTAGGCGCAGTACGAAAAACGTGATATTTTTCGCCTATCCTCACTTCTGAGTTGTAGGGTCAACTTCAGGGAGTGTGGAGGTTTTGAAATAAAAACCCAAAATAGCGGTACACTTCGTATAATTTCATCTTTCACAACCACTTACCGATACAACGGACTACTGACAATTGCCCACGCAAAAACAGAGATCGTATATTTATACCTTACCTAACCTCAAATCAACTGACAGTCTTATTAATAATACTTTACTCAAATGTACATAATCATTATTATAACTCATTTATAAATAAATAATAACATTTTAGAAATGAGTATTTACTAAAATTATGGATTTAATTACAATCATTATTTTAATCAGCGTGAGCTGTTTTGAAGTAAAGTCAAACAAGTATCTCATTATTCATACACGATACCACTAATACTTATTAAATAGGTAAATAATATGATTACACAATAAAACTATACAGTTTATCAATTATAAATAGTATAAATTATACAGTATAATAGCCAATCATAGCACACTCATTATTATAAGCTTACACAAGTTATGTGAGAGCTTGGTCTTGTCACAGTTGGGGTATTGCGATGTAGTATACGGACCTTGTCTTAAAAAAAATACCGAAAAAAGAATACAACGCGTTCAAAATGCCTGCATGCGTTTTTGTTATAACATACCTCGCCGACACCATATAACACCTCATTTAATCGAAAAAAAAAAAACTGAACATGAAGTACTCTAGATCTCTTAAGTATTCTTGTTTGGTTTACAAGATTTTAAAGAAAGGTGTCCCTAAATATTTATATAATAAACTAAACTTTTCTCTTCGTCAACGTAGAAATATTCTTCTTCTTCCGAAGCACAACCTCACTAAGACAAAAGGCTGCTTCAAAATAGTAGCTTCCAAATGTTGGAACGATATACCGCCTCCTATAAAGGAAGCACGCACTGTTCAAACATTTAGGAATAAACTGCGAGAATGGCTTACTGTTTCTCAGCAAAATGAATTTGGAGCTCAGTATGGTTGTGCTTCACCCCCACCTTCTCTAAGTTAGTCTAAGTTGTTTAAAATATAGATATACATGTGTATGTATATGTATGTGTGTGTATGTGTATGTATGAATATATATGTGTAAGTTTATATATATATATATATATCGCTGCTTTCATATTAAAGGGGCACATCTATAAAAATTGAGATTTCGAGTTTGAATAATATATGGACATTTCCTGCTTAATGGACATACACTTATTAAGTTATATGATTTTGTTATTATTAGTTTAATTTATTTATGACCGATTTTGTGAAAATACAGAGGCTCAAAACTCTTTAAACGCGTTTTCCCAACAATCATGTTTTTTGAATTGTGCCCCTATAATATGAAAGCAGCGATATATACTATATATTATGTATACGTGCATTTTGCATCATATATATTCATTTATGATAGTGTTTGTGATGTGTATGTATAAGTATATACATACAAAATTGTGTATTATATGTAAACATATGTTAATATTTAATCGCCTGCAAATTGTTAACACGTTATTATTGTTTTTTAAGCTATCAAGAAGAAGCTATCTGCTTGCTGCGGATAGAACGAGCTCTGGACCATTTTGTCTTTTATAATTTTTCGTTTCGTAATTGTTTATTTCATGTCATGTGTTTAAAGAAAGACAAATAAATGCTTTTATTATTATTATTATAATGCTATATTTAAGGGCATTTACACCGTATATCCCCGAAGGATAGGCTAAGCTAAGGAAAGGTAAGACTAACTAATTCTTCTGAACATCACATTGCCATTTTATTTCTATTCACGGGTGCCGTAAGAGTAAGGGTATGGGACTTTTTAAGTGGTTTTTGAACGATGCGGTTGGAGACCAATCACCAACGCTACTTTATTTGTAGCATCTTAACTTCCAAATCTGGCCGAGGAGTTTCAGCTCTGAAGGTCTGGCTACCCCATTATGGGATTTGTGGCCGTGAGTTTATGTATGTATGAATTTTCCCGTCTGGTGTTTATGGAACTAACTCTTATTTCGATTGTGCATTTGTTTAAGGGGCAGCAGGCCTTCGTTTGAAGTCCAAACACGGTTTGGTCAAACGACTTATTATAACTCCGTCATCTAGGTTCCTACAAAGTATTTTAATTCTTGAACACATATGAATCACACACATATGTGTTTTATAAAACGCTTTTGTGTAGTGTAGTAGTATTGTGCCGTGTAGTGTCAGCTTGTGCCGTGTAGTGTCGGCTTAGAATAGCTCTACCCGATTTCTTCCGGTGGGTGTACGTAAGAGGCGACTAACGGTATTGGGGCTTTTAAGGGATTTTTGGGTGATGCGGTTGGAGACCCATCACCAACAACATTTGTTTGACCATCTTCTCCCCACTCAACTTTCCAAAAGTGGCTGAGGAATTGCTAATTCCTTAGCTCTGGCTACCCCTTTTAGGGATTTTCAGCCGTGAGTATATGTATGTATATATTGTGTAGTCCTGTTTCAGGACGTGAAACCATATGTTTAGGCATCTTAGGTGATTTTATTTCTAGTCTAATTATCTGCCTTTATTATATCGCCTAGCCAGAGGCCTTTTATTGCCTTTTATTTGCGCTTCAATATAACAATATCAATGTCTTAATTGGATTAACGATATATTCTACAGAAGACTTATTTAAAGAAGTCTTATGTGTAAAGTTAAGAAGTGTAAAGAAGAAGGTATTATTTTTATTTTCATATATTGTTTTTTTGTATGCTGTTTGAGGCTATAAATAAATAACTGGTTTCTATCTTTTCTGTATTAAAATGAGTACCTCGGAAGTGTGGGCCAGCTACCTCCCATTTGTCAAGAAATCACATAGCAAAGATGGAGATGGACGGATCACGGTTGAATATCGCAGGTTTATTCGAAAAGATCGCTGCGGACTTAGTCGGCCCGTGCATGGCAGCGATTCATGGACAGTAAGCTGCGGGTCTGAAGATTGAACCGTCCTCTGGCGAGAGAGATCTCGGAGATAGATTTGTATCACGGAGGTACTTTAGGGTATCGACGATGAGCTAGGAAAATACATATAAGAGCAGCCCCAATTCTCGTCTCCTGTGTGTGGAGCGGTACTTTCACCACTGAGCTAACTATCATGCTTGTTAAAATATATTTGATAAGACATTCAATGATAAGGCAACAATAAATGTTTTATCGAAAAGATTTGTAAGCGTGAGGGAAGCGAAACACGTTTGTCAGGTTCGTACAAAGTGGCGATCAATAGTTCACGTCTTTGTCTTCTCTAATTGGAATTAATGGCGTAAAAATAAGTAAGTAAGTAATAAGTAAGTCATGGTAAGCGTTTGTACCAATTTTTAATTTTATTTTATCTGAGCGAGAGTACAATCACGTTTTACATTTAAAAAGCGGCGCGCAGTTTTCTCTTCACGTACCAAACATAAACAACTTTATTTACATAAAATATCTTCCGCGGGAAATCATTGATAATTATGTAACATTTTACTGGTGCAGCGAGAAATACTGACCGATATATCACGGAAATAAAACAATTGGCTCATGAAATGCCATACTTTACTTTGTCGTCGTCGGTTTCAAGAAACACATTAAATTGATAAGTCCCAGACGATAACTTTAGAATAGGACGTTTTCTATTCCTGTAGAAATAGAAGACATGTGGGTAAGTTATTCTTGCTATAGCCTTACTTTCATAAGTGGTCTTTGTCTGAAAATAAATGACCATGTGAATAATGTCGGCTGACCTTTACTATAAGCATTTGTCTGAAAATGCATGTGCAACGGGTGAATATTTCAAATTATATTGTATTTTTATACAATAATAAAGAAACATAACTTAGTAGTGTTGGCTTAGAATAGCACTACCCCATTGCCACTCTTGGGTGTTCTACCCCATTGCCACTCTTGGGTGTTCGTAAGAGGCGACTTAGAGTAGTGGGGATTTTAAAGTGTTTTTGAGCGATACAGTTGGAGACCAGTCTCCAAAAACCTTTGTTTTACAAACTTTCCCCATCCAACTTAAAACGGCTAAGGAATATCTTATTCCGAAGATCTGGCTACCTTTTCGAGGGATTTATTGCCGTAAGTTTATGTATGTATGTATGTAATAAAGAAATTAGTGTTGGCTTAAAATACTACCCCATCTTTTCCAAGGTTCCATACGGGTGTTCAAAGACTTACTTAGATTTGCGTCATCGCACTGTGAAAGTTTCGGTTCCGAACACTTAACTACCTAAGGTACCTTTTCTCGACATTTATTTATTTATCTATACTAATATTATAAAGCTGAAGAGTTTGTTTGTTTGAACGCTAGGATCTCAGGAACTACCCAATCAAATTGAAAAATTCTTTTTGTGTTGGATAGTCCATTTATTGAGGAAGGTTTTAGGCTATATATCATCACGCTGCAACCAACAGGAGCAAACTATCAGCGAATAATGTTGCAAAAACGGGGATAATTATTCATACTTCTTCTAAGGCTTCCGTTGTGTGCGCTGCCCCAAAAATGTATTAAAGAATTATTTCTCTTTAAATGATCTAAAAAAATGCCCGCGACAGTATATGTCTAACTTTTAAGTTTCACTTACTATGACTATTTTTATGGTATTTTATCAAATTTTGTCGAAATCAATGAGTTATTGCCAATTATTTGCGATAATGTTTTATCAACATAATATTACTCTTTATCCAAATAAATATGTTGTTGATTGAGAGTATTTAATTGAGAACAAAATTGTCCTTGACATCACTTAATTTAAATAAACATCTTAGAAGATAATACAATTTTAAAATTACTCCGTAACAAAATTTACACGCGTGCATGAAGTGCAAGACAAGACGTTGCGCTGGCCGGCGAGCGAGGTCACCTGCGCGAGAAGCTTATGTTTAAGCCTAATCCTATTAATATTATAAATGTGAAAGTTTAGATGTTTGTGTGTTTGTAGCTAAATGAAGACTAATTCACAGAACGCATTTAAAATAAAATTTACAGGATGCCAGATAATGATCGAATTAACACAATAAGACACTTTTTATCCCAGAAAAATTAAGAGATCAATAAATTTTCCTTAAAAAATGGTTAAATAGACTAACTGACTAAGAATCAATGCTCAGCCGAAACTACTATACTTATAAACTTAAAATTTATGAAGTGAAAAAATTGTGAGGACGCTATGAAAAACACCTTTTTTCTCATCGCATGACAGAGACCCTCAACAGGTCAGTTAAATATTTCAGTTTGACGACGTGAAAGTCTACACTTTTGACAGTACGAAGTCTGTGGGGTCAGCTAGTGTATATATAAACATTACAGGTATATATCTAATTCGATCATATATTACATATTTTACTTGACCAGAAGTTTTTTATATCATGTTTTTTTTTCTTCTGAACTTCTAAAAGTGGCTTTTTATTCCAAAGATTTTTCAAGACTTCACACATTAGTGCGTAAGAGATACATACTATAAAGGCCCAACTCTTTAGTGCTTTTAAGGCTGGTAAGTAAATGTTAATAGTTGATAGGTGACTAACTTCTCGGTCCAGAGGTTGCGGGTTCGGTCTCCGCTGAGAGCAACATTTATACATACATACATACATATTCTCACGCCGTAAGTTCCCATTGGGGTAGGCAGAGTCTATCGATCGCCACTTTGTACGATCCTGGCAAACCTCTCTAGCTTCATTCACATTCATCAATCTTTTCATACATGCTCTTTTATTCTTCGTACTTCGTAGCAACATTTATGTAGTCAGCATAAATGATTGTTTCTAAGTCTTGTATATTACTACGAGACACGAAGTGGAATTTGTACATTGTATTAATTGTTATTCTATAAACATTAATAGAGCACTACATAATGAGGAAGTGTTTAGAAAACATAGGGTGTTATTAAATATATCAAAGAGCAGGCAAGAACAATAACGTTAGAACTTTAGAAGACAATTGACGTTTAAACAACATACATACATAAATATACTACTCACGGCCATAAATCCCAACATGAGGTAGCCAGAGCTTTAGAAATAGAAATTCCTCAGTTACATTTGGTAGTTGATAGGGGACAAGATGGTAGAAATAAAGTCTTGTTGGTGATTGCATCGTCCAAAAACTTTTAAGCAAGCTTATTGCAAACAAGCTACTCGATGCGGTTGGAGACTCATCACCAACAACTTTTACTTTACCGTCTTTTCCCCACTCAACTTTCCAAAAGTGGCTGAGGAATTTCTAATTCCTTAGCTCTGGCTACCCCTTCTTGGGATTTATAGCCGTGAGTATTTGCATGTATGTATGTAAGCTACTCGTACATTATCACAATGCTCGTCTAAAAAAATATAACTCAACACATATTTATTTTTTAAAAAAAGTAATTGTTGAAAATGTTCTGGTTAGTTAACTGGCAACCTCCAACCAGTAAGCTAATTTCTCAACGATGAAACCACAAGGACGAGAGATACCACCATAATTTTTATGACTGTTAAACAAGATATTTAACATATTTTTTGTATTTGCAGCTCTATATACGAGTAATAATACAATTCCAAACCTGAGGGTATGAAAAACCGAGAATGGAAAGATTAATCGGAGATTTCTAAGTAATCGTATATATAAAAAAATAGGGATTATATAAACACAATAATAATTATAAGTATAAGAAAAATTAGCAATTTGTTGATTAGAAAATTATAGTTACAAAAACATCTAGTGAATGAACATATATCAAATGGATTAAGTAATATAAAAATATTTTTAATATATCAACTACCAAAATATCAAGATAAGACCTTTAGGGCCAAGTTATTCAATTGGTATACCTTATACAAATATAAGGCGGGGCCAAACTGTCAATAAACAAAAATGAATAACATATTCTGACAACTCTTTGTCTAATAATAACTAAAACCCTTCAAACATACATAGATACTTATGGGTCAAACTCAGAACCTCCTTTTTTGAGTCAGTTAAAGCACTAAAACATTCTCCTGAAAGTAACAAGTACTTTTCTGAAAGCGTAATCGTGTACAAACATAAATATTTACAGGTCAAACACAAAACCTCCTTAATTCAAATCTTTTTGTTCATGATAACCTCATGTGGGGATTATTACTAATAAATAAAGAATAAATAAAGGAAAGAAAAATTTCGACACAGGCGGGGATCGAACCCGCGACCTCGGGTAAACGCCCCGGACGCTCTGCCAACTGAGCTACCGTGTCAGTTGGCTGCCAGTGCGAAATTCTTCTATCCTTTATTTCGTTTACACGTTTAAGTAGTGTTTGCGTTTCCAACCTCCGAATTTTTTACTAATTCGGAAGGCCACTTGTCTACCTTTTCAGATAGAATGCAAATGATGAAAACGCCTAACTATCACATAATTCAAATCTTTTTGTTCATGATAACCTCATGTGGGGATTATTACTAATAAATAAAGAATAAATAAAGGAAAGAAAAATTTCGACACAGGCGGGGATCGAACCCGCGACCTCGGGTAAACGCCCCGGACGCTCTGCCAACTGAGCTACCGTGTCAGTTGGCTGCCAGTGCGAAATTCTTCTATCCTTTATTTCGTTTACACGTTTAAGTAGTGTTTGCGTTTCCTACCTCCGAATTTTTTACTAATTCGGAAGGCCACTTGTCTACCTTTTCAGATAGAATGCAAATGATGAAAACGCCTAACTATCACATAATTCAAATCTTTTTGTTCATGATAACCTCATGTGGGGATTATTACTAATAAATAAAGAATAAATAAAGGAAAGAAAAATTTCGACACAGGCGGGGATCGAACCCGCGACCTCGGGTAAACGCCCCGGACGCTCTGCCAACTGAGCTACCGTGTCAGTTGGCTGCCAGTGCGAAATTCTTCTATCCTTTATTTCGTTTACACGTTTAAGTAGTGTTTGCGTTTCCTACCTCCGAATTTTTTACTAATTCGGAAGGCCACTTGTCTACCTTTTCAGATAGAATGCAAATGATGAAAACGCCTAACTATCACATAATTCAAATCTTTTTGTTCATGATAACCTCATGTGGGGATTATTACTAATAAATAAAGAATAAATAAAGGAAAGAAACGCAAACACTACTTAAACGTGTA